>ML790293.1:208179-232443 GCA_009831015.1 Picea engelmannii | reverse complement strand
ACCCTTGAGATCATTTGTATAACTTGTAGGTTTCTCACTAGTTGGCATGTTGGTGCTTGATTCTCCTTTGACAATTTTCATACTTTCCTTATATCCTAGCCCTGTCTTGTCATCTGGTGATCTTTGATTGTTGAGAATGTTATAGATATATTTTCATATCCTTTTATGAATTTCATTTGAGTTTTGGATTTCTCTAGATCCCTTCTCAAGGAAACTATTTTTTCTTCTAGTTTGTCACAAATGTTCTCTTTTACTTTTATCTGATTTATAAATATTTATTCCCTACGTTTGACTTCTTCTAGATGGATTTTTAATACGACTATATCTTTGTTGATCTATTTGTCTTTTTCTTTATAAAACTGTATTTTTTCTTTTCTTAGTTTATTCTTTTTCTTGAGTCAGGAGATTTCTTCTAGAGCACTAATAAGTTCCCCTTCCATGTCTACTACAACTTCACACTCTTCTCTGTCTATTTTTTCTTGATTAGGATTGTGTTGTTCCAGATCCATGAGATTTTTTTCATGTAGAGTTGTATCTGGCTCATATTCTTCTTCTTCAATGTTTGAAGAGCTGATGTTATCCTCTTTTGAATAAAAATTGTTCATTTTATAAGACTTTTTCTCCATAGGTTTATCCTTTCCTTTTATTTCTTTTTCATTAGTGTTTTTTGTTTGAAAGGACATTTAATACAAAATGACCAAATTTACCACAATGAAAGAATTTGAATGGTAATACACCTTTATATTTTCCGGAGCCCCTCTTTATATTTACCACAGTGAAACCATTTGAAGGGTAACACACATTTATCCTTGTATGCTACATGTGTCTTCTTTCTCTTCGTGTACATTTTTAGATACCTAGATTTCAAATATCGGTTCAAAACTATTTTCTATGATTCATAAGATTTCCATAGACTACTCCTTTTCCCAAAACATACTTTTGAGCTAAGAGTTATGCCCTCTAGAAGTAAATTGGTGTTGGAATTTTACCTTAATTGTTTTAGTTTTAACTTTCACATATGAGCTCCATCTTATGAACATATCATCTAGTTGGAAAGCTCCCTCTAAGCTAATTATTTCCTAAAAATGTCGTTTATGGCCTCAAAATCATCCCTCAAGTTAATGACCTTCAAAAGTATAAAAATTTTAGAAAAATTCATATAAAACTGATTGTTTTACTATTATAATAATAATCTATTTTTAAGGTCACGGCCAAGCCAAACACCTAATTGGTGTATGAGACCCCCTTGTTTATGGGACAAGGGACCCCCTCCACCCAGTGATTTGACTGGTAAAGTCTATGGAGGTATACATACCCTACCCCCCTCTGGATTTGAACTTGTGACCTCTTAGGAGGAAACACATGTTCTTAACCATTAGGCCCACTCAAGTTGTATATGAGTCGTTGATCTGAGCGCCATCGACGATCGATCGATTGGAAATTCTAACTACCCAATGAAATTTGTCTACAAATCTCCATAATGCTCGATCATTGGCCATTGACCCATTCCCTTGATAACCAATTCACAACACAACGCTAAACTGACCAACCCCACCATCGGTTGTCGACCATTGACGATTTTCATTGGCAAATGAAAATCCTCACCAATTCGGTCAATTCCTAACCATCATCACATTGAACCTCGATCATTTCTCTTGGTAACCTCAATCGTTGTTGAAGCCTTGGAAGGGAAGTGGAGCAATCGATGGACTGTGGAACAATGAAGGTGTATATTCCTAGGGTGGGACAGGCATGTGGGGAATGAGATTCTGTGAGCAGTGGGTGTAAGTAGGATCCTTGGACAGAATCCTTCCTGTTGCATTATGCATCTTTCTGTAGTCTCAACCTAGTCTGGGAATCCCTTTACCCTGAGTGGAGTTTAGTCCCAGCTCGAGGGTGACCCACTGCTGAGAGTGATGAGCAACATGGTATAAGACTGGTAGGTTTGTGGAAGGTATGCACACAGTTGGTGGTCTTCTCATAAAAATATAAGTACCATTTCTATGTTAATTTGTATGTTGTGTATCTTGTACATGTCTTTGTATTTATAGGAATGCCATGTGTTGATGCATGTATGTTTTACTGTGATTTCCGCATTTAATTGGTGTATTAGTAGAATGCATATTAGTTGTTTAAGTTTATATGTATGATGTTCTGGAAAGAGATCTGTCTGCCATATCCCAACATGTCTATGCATGGGTATGGACAGTTTGATTATCAGAACATAGTGAGAAGTTTTATTTTGTATTTAGTTTTAAGTGGCATTGCCCAGTAGAAAATTGGGGGTGTTGCAAATTGGTATCAGGTTTTGAACAAAGTAGTTTGGTTTTGTAGTGGTGCTTCTCGGATTGGGTGGCCAAGGATGTCGCAAATTGGTATCAGAGACCAGTGTTCGACATTGAGCCTGAATTGGGTCGTATAAGTGGTTTTTGAAGCAAAAGTTTCATAGAATTGAAATTACAAAGTGCTAGGAGGGCGTTGAGGGAACACTTTGTCTGTGTTCAGAATCTCAGGAGGAATATCATTTTGATAAACCATGACAACTGTGGTTTTAGACCCACAAAATTAAATTTGGGTTGTTGGATTTCCCCAAGTGGTTCGACGACTCAGTGTTCATGGAAATATGTTGGAGATTGCAAAGTGAAGAAATCATCGAAGTTCCAAAGCTACGGGAAGAAATTATTCAACAATCGGTAGTTTGATAGTTTTTAAAAAAGTGTCAACGAGAAGAAATCACCGAAGTCTTGAAACTATGGGAAGCAATTGTTCAACAGTCAACAATTCAGGAGTTTTGAAAATGTGCAGATGAGGAGAGATCTTTTGAAGTGTTGAAATCACGTAACGTTGAGGTGACATGGACCATTTTGGTAGTTTGGAAGTTTTGAAAAAGTGTTAATGAGAATAAATCCTTGAAGTCTCGGTTCGTCGAAGTGACGTGACATGATGGTGTCACCTAGGATGATGTGGACCTACCCTAAGTCTACCACATGTCATTTGTTTTTGTACTTTTGACACACCCTTAGTATCGATTAGAACCTGACATGTGTCATGTGACGGTGAGGCCAAATGTCACCACCTTGATTGATGACATTTGTATTACGTGGACCCCAAAAAAGTTAAGGGGTTTGGGAATTCGACATTCGGAGGAAATAGTGGATGATGAGGGAAGAACTTCTAGAGCTCTGAAGTCCTAGAGTCCCAAAGTCTCGAAGTTATGAAGTCACGAAGAACTGAAGTGATGTGGCTTGATGACATCACCTGGGGTGATGTGGGCACACAAGATGCGTGCCACATGTCAGTGTGTTTTGTGCTTTTAAAAGACTATTTTTTCCATTTAGAACTTGACATGTGTCACCCCTCAGAATGTGCCATGTGTCCACTTCTTGGGATCTTCCACATATCACCCCGGGTGTGCAGTACTAGGTGGACCCTGGGAGTTTTCCAATTTGGCGTTCAGATGAAATGAGGTGTGAGGAAGGTGAAACCCCTGAAGCTCTAAAGAGCGGAGTAAATACTCACCGTTGATTAGGAGAGGACACGCGGTAGTGAATCTCGTAGTCTTGAGACTTGGCACTCTAGAGGATTCAAGGAATAAACAGTTGAGGTCGAGGACTTCCAGATTCCATCTCGACCATTGATCACAAAGGATTTGTGGCACTAGATTCCAAGTTCCGAAGACTTGGTACTCCGAAGAAATTGAGTTGCAAGTTTCTTTGAGTCGAGAACTCCCAAAGGTCGAAGTTAATCTTAACCATTGATCGAGAGATGGTATGTGGAGGCAAGAGAGAGAATCTTTGGTAATTCGACACTCCAGGAGATTTGTAGAGAATTTCTTTGGAAGGCTTTGAACCCTGGAGTCCCAGAGTTGATCGTGGTCATTGGTTAATGAGAAGGCGTGGTCCATTGATTTGTGTTGTGAGTTTGCCAATTTGACAATTCAGGAGGCAACATAAAATGGAGCCTCAGAACTCCCAAATCTTGGAGTCTCGGAGATCCTGTTGACCATAGATCTAAGTAGTGAATGAGGATTGTCGATCTGCACGTCCTCCGATTATTCAGAGAATTGGTGTTTGTAGGAAATGGATTGTAATGAAGGAAGATTCTTTGAAGCTTGAAATTATGGAGGTCCGAAGCACAGGATAAGCGCCTATCTATTAGAAATGGTTCACAACTTGTGGTCACATGAGATGAGGGGGGCGAAGAGAAAGGGCTAAGTGCCCACAATTTTTTTTTGAAAACAGAGAAGGGCTTAGAGAAGTAGCCCATGGGTTTTTTTTATTTGTACAGACCTACATCTAACGAAGTAAAGAAGACCTTTAAACTTGAAGAGAGGATCCAACATGGATCCAAGGGCCAATTTGAATCTGAGATGAAAAAATCCATGTACAAGGATTGTATCACTCAAAATACATTTGTTCAAGTATCCATAACTTCCTGCTCAAAACTCAGAATTGAGCATGGAAGAAAGAATTAGAAAGGTCTTGAACAATTGGAGATAAATGTTCACCTATAAATTGGATCTGAACAATCAATTTCTTAGGAAATCAACAAAAAAGAAGTCTGATGTATTAATGAATCATAACGGTTCATGTTTTCATGAAATTATTAAGAACAATTAGCCTGACAAGTTTTATTGGCCGCACATCTGTGTAGAATTAGCAGTTGTCAGATTAGAATCAACATAGAGTGCAGAGTGATGGATGATACACAGATAGTCTATAGTCAATAAGATGAAATCATAGGGATAAATGTCTAGTTGGGTATGGAAGGAACCAACTATAATGGACATGGAGGAGGAAAGGAGGAAGACATAAATATGGATGAGACCCTCAGAAAATTGCAGACAGATGTCCAGAGCCACAAGGATGATAATGAGAGGCTTATGAAGGCCAAGAAACAACAAGACTTCAATATGAAGTTGATGAAAATCCCATACATAATTGAAAATAATTTGGATAAGGAGAGTGGCTCCAACAAATCAGAAAGCCACATGACCCATGAGAGAAAAGGAAGATGAAGGAGTGATAGAAGCCATCACCATCACTCCCAAAGGCATTCCAACAAGAGAGCGCATAGCATCTCAAGTTCATCCCTTGTCAGGAAGCATAGAAGGTCTGGGGTGGATGAATTGAAAGGATAAATGAACAAGATCAAACCTCCTACTTTTAATGGTGAACACAAGAAGGATGAATATGGTGAGACATGGCTGCTAGGCATGAGAAAATATTTCCAACTGCATAATTATTCTTCTCATGCAAAAGGAAGAATTGATATCTATCAGCTGAAAGGAAAGACATCCATGTGGTAGGATAAGCTTGTGCAAGTGCAACACATTAGAGAGAAAAATGTGACTTGGAAGGAATTCAAGAAGCATTTTGAAAAGAAATACATGACCAAGAGGTATTATGACAAAAAGATGAAAGAGTTATTTGAACTCAAACTGGACAACATGACTATTGATGGGTATGAGAGGAGATTTTTAGAACTATTGAAGTATGTCTCCTTCATCAAAGATGAGACTATTAAGATTCATAGGTATCTGAGTGGGCTACCATACTTTATCAGTGACAAGATTCAATATGATGATCCCAAGACTTTGGAGGAAACCATAAGGAGAGCCAAGTGGTTATATGATCAGCATAAATGAAATCCTACTTTCCAAAGAGCTTGGGAAGACAAAAAGAAGTTTAAGAGGGAACAAAGGCAGAAGGGGAACGAGCCACCATTTTTCAGAAATAGTCATCAAGGACATCCATCTTTTAGAGAGCACATAATGGCTAAGGTAGGTGGGAAAATGCCAAGGCAGGGACCCATTCAATGTTGGGGTTGTAAAGGAGACCATAAGTATAGATATTTTCCTCACAAAAGTGACAAATTGAGAGCTTTACAAAATGTACAACAAGAAGAAATAGTGGAGGAAATGGGTAGAAGTGTTCCAAGGATCTATGCATCCCTGGACAACAAGCAAGCAGAGTTTCAATCACACATGATTGAAGTAGAAGGTATGATCAATAACCATGCATTTACTATTTTAATAGATTCGGGAGCTAGTCATAGCTATATAGATCGTAAGGTAGTGGAAAGATTTCATTTTCCAAGAAGAAATCATGGAAAATCTTGACTGGTACAGCTGGCTACAATATCCAAGAGAAAAGTTGTTGAGATGATTAAAGCATTTCCAGTGGACATGAATGGGCTAAGTACCAAGGCAGATTTGAACATCATGCCATTAGGTTCATATGACTGTCTAATTGGTATGGATTTGTTGGACCAACACCATGTTGTCTTAGAATTTCATAACAAGGCATTTAATTTCCTGAATGAGGAAGGGAACCCAAGAACAGTCCAAGGAATTCCTAGGGTAGTTATTGTTCGAGAGATCTCAGCAAAGCAGCTGAAGAAGTGTTACAGAAAGGGCTGCCAAATATTTGCAGCTTGTTAGTAACATTTCTCATCTGAAGCACAAGAGCGAGCAGCTCTGCAAGTGGCACGATGAGTGTCGAGTGCTGCTCACAGAAGAAATCCATTTCAGGCCTAAATCAAGCAAGCGAGCAGTCTGATTTCAACGGTCAGGATGCATCCAAAGGATCAAATCAACGAGTGGTGGGAAATCGTGGATTAGTGAAGTTGCACCGAGGATAGCGCAATGGATAGCGCCCTTATCATGTGCAGGGATGGATGGCAGTTGTTCATCCCAAAGGACACATGGCGCGATATCTGGTCACGTCGGCTTTTTGGTAGTTACGAGTTCAAAGGGCAAAGGTTTTATGTTCTTGTACCTCTCAAAACCCCGAACCCCGAAGTGCCGATAGTACCTAAAATCGGGCCCGCAGTATCAAGGGGCAGTCTCAGTCGTCCATCTAAAATGGATACCTGGCGCGCGATTAGGCTCCCTGTCTTTTCACCCATCGCGATTTCGAAGTGCAAGAAGCCACCCCCTCATATCCCTGATGCACGAAGAAACGAGAGCATCCGGGACTTGGGGTCCACAGCATCATCGGGTGAGTTCAGAACCGTCAGATCTGAGAAGGACGTGTGGCGCCAATTTTTCCCATCTCGTCGTTTCGTTCATCGTGACTATGATAAGCAAAGATCAGCCCCTCCCTCTTCGCGAATGCCAAAATCGCCTTCGAGAATAAAACGTAGGGTCACGGCCCGCGGTCACTCGAGAAAGGAAAAGAGTTATGCAAAAGTGCCAAAGCGTCGGGTTTTTCCACAGAGAGGAATACCGTGTCCTCCAAGAACAGTTCAGCCCAACTTCGATCATGGTCCTTACTGAAGAATTAAATGAAGGTGAACAAGGGTAGTTGAAACCTCAGCTCACTTGTTGAATGTGAGGTATGGAGGTTCTGGCAGACAGTCTGCCTGAGACAGTCTTGTACACTGATTTTCTCCAAAAGGTCATGGTCGGTCCTCATCTGACCAGAGCAAGTCTGCGCATGCCTTGTTGGCCTTTAATGTTGCTGCTATCTCCCCTGCAGGAGCCATACACAGTTAAGGTGGCGTCTGACGAAAGTTACCTGTCCAAATTCGGCTGATGGGACACCACGCCTTGGATGACTGAACATGCCTCTGATAGGCGAATTTGACTGAGTATATAGACTCAGTCTTGGTATTTTGTAAAAGGGGGATGGTAGAGCGAAGCTCTCGATTGTAAAGTTTTAGAAAAAATTCTAGTTTTCTGGTTTTGCATCTGTATGTGAGATTTATTGTTTTATGACAGACAGTCTTTCTTACTCCATCTAGTTTTCATCTTATGCTGAGAGAGTTCATGATCGATGGATTTGCACGAATTTATGCAATTATGTTATGATAAAGGATTTACTGTGGCATCATTTGTATTCTCTGGTTTTCTGTGTTTGAATGTAAGAAGATCTTGCGTTTAGATGTCTTCCCCTATAGTCTGTTAGAAACCTGATGTTTACAAAAGACCTTTGCATTTCTCTGATACAAGTCTTCCCCCTACTCACCTACACTACAACTCTCTATCTGAAGTTATCTAAGACCTCACTTGCCCATGCATGCCTGGCCTAGTTTCAACGTTAGAACCACATCGTTTTGAGTTAGCCTCCATCTGAGCACCCCATTAAACAAATCGTGACATAAACTGATGGGCGTCGGGCTCTACTCCTGCTGCAATCTAGGGGTGACATCCGACGCTAACATTTCTGGCATCGTTGTCGAGGACGAAGTTGAAAATTTTCCCCGGGATTGAACGACATTGAGCCTCTTATCCTGAAGGTGCATTAGGTATCATAGCTTTGAAGATTTCTACTGTGCACCTGGTGACTCCATTGTGACGACTCCGTTGGGGATGAACCTGCCATGGTAATTGTGGCTTTCAGAGGTAGACACATGCAGCCTCATCCACAACTGCCTCTAGCTACACCTGAAACTGATCCAAAAGTGGTTCTTAGGAAAGGAAAGGCCTTTGAATAAGAAGTCACTGTCGAACCAGGTAATCCACCATCTCCTTCCATAGGGACTCCTTTTTCTCCTCCTCGGTTTCTTAATAGACTTCCTTCTGAGGTGTCCTATTTCTTGAATTTCGAGAGTGTTCCTACTGAGATTTCCCCTCCTGGTCTGGAATTGGAGGGAGAAGCCCTTGTCACTCCCCTCTCCTTTGAAGATGTACTTTGGCGTAGACCTAGGACCGTAGAATATTTCCCCACTCCTGCATAAAGAGGAGCATCTACTGGCCTGAGCCCGTTAGCCTTCTCCTTAAATACCCTTTTGTTTCCTATCCCTCTCCGAGATTCATTTCCAGTAGCCCCTTCGTGAACTCCTTCTCCTCCAAGTTCTCCTCCACCTAATATTCCTATGGCTGGTGCTAATCCCCCTCTAAATAGAATGGACACCATAGTCACAGCCAGATATGCTCCCTTAATCCTACCTCATCCTATGAATCCTCTCCCAGCTGGAGATTACTTGAAGTATATGCCCAAGTTTACTGGAGAAGGGGACGTAACTGCTAAAGAGCATCTGGTTTCTTTCTACAATTATGCAGACAACCTGAACATTGAAATGAAGATGTCTGGATGAGAGTCTTCGTCCAGAGCCTAGATGGCGAGGTGAGGAAATGGTTTAGAGGGTTGGCCCCCAGATCTATTGCTGGGATCGAAGCCCTGGATAGTTCTTTCCTGAGGCAGTGGGGCGATAAGAAGGATTTCATGTACTACATGACAGAGTTCGGGTCTTTGAAAAATATGGATGGAGAGTCTGTCTCTGACTTCTCCAAGAGATTCAATAAGATGTATAACAAAATCCCTGCCGAAATAAAGCCTTCATAAGACTCAACCAAGATTTCTTATGCTAGTGCGTTTGGCCCCGATTTTTGTTTGCTATTGAGAGAAAGAAGAGCCACCTCCTTAGCTCAAATGCAAGACGCGGCCATAGAAGTGGAATCCAATGTATTAGCAGCTGATAGACTGAGAAATAAGACCGACGCAGACAGAAAAAAAGGAAGGTCGGAAGCCTCAACTTCTGGCCCATCAGTGCCTCACCCTCAAGTGGATGAACTAACTAGGATGGTGAAGTCTCTGTCTGCAAAGATGGAGAGAATGAAAGTGGAAGGGAAGAAAGCATACAAGGGCCCCCAAAATGTCGAAAAGGGAGGAGGTTTCAGGAGGTCAAACAATATCGCTCCCCGGACTGTGCCAAGAGAGAGGGGAAGAGACAGAGAGGACCAGAAGATTCAACCCCCTTTTCAAAACAATTTTATGGTTGAGGAAGAAGAAGGGGGAACAGGAGAACTTGATCCTGAAATCCATTGTCTCAGAGACACTCCTCCTTTTCCTCATCTCACTCAATCAGCATATGAGGAGTCCCTCATGGATAGTCAGCTAAATGAACTGAGCAAGGAAGACAAGGCGAGTGGTAGCCAAGGAAGGTATGATCTAAGGTCTAAGAAAAAGACAGTAGCACCTGATGTTCCTGAGCCATCCACTAGAGAAAAGAAGCCTGCTTATGAGGTAGCGGACAGTCACAGAGGTAAGAAGCCTCGATCCCTCTCTCCCATAGTCCAGAGTCATGTTCCCGAAATAAGAGAAATCTCGAAGCTTACATCTTCTTTTAATTTCGAGCATGAAATTCAAAAGATCAGAATCCCTGTACCCCTGAATGAGTTGATTAAACATGAAAGGTTCAAGAAACGCTTCTTTGAGCTCTTACAGTCTGAGGCCTCGTGCTTTCCCATAGACTCCATCAATTTGCAATATGAAAATCCTGCAGTTATTCTAGGTCCGATGGTAGAATATAGGAATGACTCATCCCCTCCCTTCTACACTTCCTTGAACATACATGACAAGGTACTGCACAACTGATTGATGGATTCAGGAGCTTCTCACAACCTCATGCCCAAAGCTGTCATGGAAGAATTAGGGCTAGAGGTCACCCGAGCCTATCATGACCTCTATTCCTTCGACTCCAGGAAAGTTCAATGTCTCGGGGTTATCAAATACCTGGTTGTGACCTTGTTTCAGTTGCCCATGAAAAGTGTGGTCATGGATATTGTAGTGGCTGATGTCCCCCCCAAGTTTGGTATGTTGTTATGAAGATCTTGGATAAAAATACTGGGGGGAACTTTGCAGATGGACCTCACATATGCTACTATCCCAGTATTTGGAGGAGAACATAGGAGGCTATATAGGGAAGCCCAGTTGGCCTATATAATCAGTGATGAAGCCAATCCTACTAACCATCCCATTTTTGCCTTGGACACTAATTTAGGTTCCAGTTTACTGCAACTCACTCATGCTCCCGAGCCTCCCCTTAAACTCAGAGAGCAACCCACCACTCCTCATGAGTTTCCTCCCTCCATCACCCCTGTCTGGAAAATGTTTTTTTATGGAGCCTGTTCCAGGGAAGGCGCTGGTGCTGGGGTGTTTTTTGAGTCCCCTTCTCAGGAAACCATGTCCCTGTCATATAAGCTGGAATTTGAAAAAACCAACAATATGGTAGAGTATGAAGCCCTTGTTCTAGGATTGAGAGCTGCAAGGGAAATGGGAATTCAGGAGGTAGCAGTGTTTGGAGACGCAAAGTTGGTGGTCCAACAGATCAGAAACGCTTATCAAGCTAAGCACCCTCGACTCAGAAATTACAGAAATGAAGTGTGGGACCTAATTGACAATTTCTTCTTAGCCTTCAACATATCTTTTATTCCAAGGGAGGATAATGCTGTGGCCAATTCTTTAGTTGTTTCAGCTAGCCAGTTCAAGGTCCCTCAGCCGTCTATGGCCAAATATGATGTTGAGATAAAATATAGGCCCTTTGTACCAGACAATGTCAAGCATTGGAAGGTATTTGAAGATGATCTGGAAATCGAGAAATTCCTCCAATCTGTTGATGAATTTTCTGCATTGCACATTGATCAGGACCCTGATAAAGAAGATAACCCTCACCCTGAGGTGTTTTTAAATAAAATTGCTAACCACCAGATCATTCATCTACCTAGCAATCACATTCCGAGGGGACTAATTCCTTTAGAAAGATTGTTCAATGGGAATGATGTGGCGGTAAAGGACAGGTTTGTAGGTGAAGACGCTGACACAGCCGAGTGCAATATTGGCACACCGGAGGAGCCTAAGTTTGTCAAGTTGTCAAGGAATTTGACCAGAGAACAGAGGGCCGAATATACTGAGTTGCTGAGAGAATTTGTAGATGTGTTTGCATGGACCTACGAAGACCTCAAGACGTATGACACATCTGTCATTGAACACAATATCCCATTGAAGTAAGAGGCCAAGCCTTTCAGGCAGAAGCTAAGACAGATAAATCCCATGTTGTTGCCTGTCATGGAGAAAGAAGTGAAGAAGTTGTTAGAGGCCCATATCATCGTCCCCTTGAGATATTCCGAATGGGTGGCCAATTTGGTTCCAGTTAGGAAGAAAATTGGAGAAATCAGGCTTTGTGTCGATTTCAGAAACCTGAACAGGAGCTCAAAGAAAGACAATTACCCCCTACCTAACATGGAACACATTTTACAAAGGGTAACCGGAGCATCTAGGATATCTGTGATCAATGGTTTCTTTAGCTATAATCAGATATCAGTCATGCCTGAGGACAGAGAAAAAGCGACCTTTACCACTCCTTGGGGCACATTCATGTATGCCAAAATGCCATTTGGATTGATGAATGCAGGAGCCACATTTCAGCGAGCCATGGACATAGCTTTTATCGGGGAGAAAGATCGGTTTATGGTAATTTATTTGGATGACATCACAGTCTTCTCGAAGTCAGACAAAGAGCATTGTTGTCACCTGAAGAAAGTTTTCTTGAAGTGTCGAAGGTTTGGCCTTTCCCTAAACCCCAAGAAATATTTGTTTGCTATGCAGGAGGGGAATCTATTAGGCCATATAGTATCAGCAGAAGGAGTGAGGATTGATCCTAGCAAAGTGGAGGCAATTCAGACCCTGTCACTTCCTAGATCTAAGAAGGAGGTTCAGGCCTTTCTGGGAAAGATTAATTTTCTGAGGAGATTCATCTCAAATTTTGTTGAGCTGGTGAAACACATCACAGCCATGCTCAAAAAGGGAAGTGAAGTGAAATGGACCACTGAACCTAGGGAATCTTTTATTCAAATAAAAAGGGCATTGACTGAGGCACCTCTGCTAATCAGTCCTGACTATTCCAAAGATTTCCTAATCTTCTCTTTCGCTTCTCTTGATATGCTAGCAGCAGTCTTGTTGCAGAAAAATGAGGAAGGGCGAGAGCGACCCATCGCCTTCTTCAGCAGGGCATTAAGAGATGCAAAGGTCAGATATGAAATCATGGAGAAGCAAGCCTATGCCTTAGTGAAATCTCTCAAAGCTTTCAGAGTCTATGTCTTGCACTCAAAGGTGACTACATACGTTCCTTCAGCCTTTGTGAAGGACATCCTTGTACAGCCTGACATTGATGGGAAGAGGAGTAAATGGATAGCCAAGATCCTGGAATTTGACTTAGAAATAAGGCCTACCAGATTGATCAAGGGTCAAGGATTAGCCAAGTTGTTGGATGAAGCTAATCGCAAAGCTTTGGGGATGGATTTCATCAATGCACAATCAGAAAATCAGCAGAATCAGTTGTCCGATGTAGGCCCTCAAACAAAACTCTTGTTGGCTAAATGTCCTTGGTATAAGGATGTCATATATTTTCTGCAGAACTTGCGGCCCCCAGATGGCCTGCAAAGAAACAAAGCAAGAGCCCTGAAGCTCTAGGCGGTCAGATACTGCCTTATCAATCAAATTTTATATTGGAAAGACCCCCTGGGGGTGCTTTTAAAATGCATGGATCCATGAGAGGCCGAAAGGATCATGGTCGAATTTCATATCGGCCTATGTGGGGGGCACCATTCCTGAAAGACCACATCCCACAAAATTCTCAGAGATGGGTACTACTGGCCCACCTTGTTCGTTGATGTCCATAGAGGAGTTAGAGCCTGTATCTCATGCCAAAGATTTTCAGGAAAGCAACAGCTCAAGTCTCTGCCTCTACAGCCTATAGTTGTTTCGGGACCTTTCCAACAATGGGGCCTAGATTTTATTGGAGAAATACACCCCGCTTCCAGTGGACAACACAGATGGATCCTGACTGCCACAGATTTCTTTACCAAGTGGATTGAATCTATCCCCACCAGGAGTACTTCCCACAAGGTAATCATTGGTTTCCTAGAAGACCTCGTCGTAAGGTTCGGCTGCCCAAAAAAGATTGTTACTGATAACACAACCTCTTTCAAAGCTGACTCGTTAGTCAAGTTTTGCGAACAATTCAGGATCAAGCTGATTCACTCCACCCCATATTATCCCCAGGGAAATGGTTTAGCAGAATCCTCCAACAAAAGCCTGATAAGGATCATCAAAAGATTACTGGAGGACAACAAAAGGGCATGGAAATCGAAGTTGAAATTCGCTCTATGGGTTGATCGGGTGACCACAAAGAGATCTATAGGCATATCCCCTTTCTAGTTGGTTTATGGAGCAGAAGTTGTTCTCCCGTCTCAGCTGGCTATTCCCGTAGCGAAATTATTCCATGATTATCAAGAAGAGCCCAATGACATGATCAGAAGAATCCATCAACTGGTAGAAGTCCAGCAGGCCAGAGAGCAGGTAATGATCAAAATTCAGCACCATCAGTAGGCGATCAAGCAGGTTTTTGATAAAAAGGCCAAGAAGGAGGAGTTCCAGACATGAGATTTGGTATTGAAATGGGATGCTCCTAAGCAGGACAAGGGAAAACACGACAAATTTGAAGCCCTGTGGATCGGCCCCTTCAAAATCTTCGAAGTTTTCTCAAATAACACATACAGGTTGCAAGATTTTGAGGGCGAATAATTTTTCAGCAGCCCAGTAAATGGGCATTTTCTTAAGAAATGTTTCATCTGAGCCTTCCGTGGCTCCTTTGTTTTGTAAATATTGACCTTTTTTTAGTTCTTTGTTTTTATTATTTTATTGTTTCGGCTTAGTAAATGACTCCATAGCCCAACGGCAAGGCACTGAAGCTGCAAAATGAGTCCTTAAAGCATCATAGGGATGAATCTATCCCCCATGGAGCCTAATGTTAGTAACATATCTCGTCTGAAGCACAAGAGCGAATAGGTCTGCAAGTGGCGTGATGAGCATCGAGCGTTGCTCACAGAAGAAATCCATTTCAGGCCTAAATCAAGCGAGCGAGCAGTCTGATTTCAACGGTCAGGATGCATCCAAAGGATCAGATCAACGAGTGGCGGGAAATCACGGATTAGTGAAGTTGCACCGAGGATAGCGCAATGTATAGCGCCCTTATCATGTGTAGGGATGGATGGCAGTTGTTCATCCCAAAGGACACGTGGCGCGAGATCTGGTCACGTCGTCTTTTCGGCAATCACAAGTTCAAAGGGTGAAAGTTTTATGTCATTGTACCTCTCGAAACCCCGAACCTCGAAGTGCCAATAGCACCTAAAATCAGTCCTGCAGTATCGAGGGGCAGTCTTAGCCCTCCATCTAAAATGGACACCTAGCGCACGATTAGGCTCCCTATTTTTTCACCCATCACGATTTCGAAGCACAAGAAGCCGCCCCCTCATATCCCTGATGCACGAAGCAATGAGAGCGTCTGGGACTTGGGGTCCACAGCATCATCGGGTGAGTTCAGAACCGTCAGATCTGAGAAGGACGCGTGGCACCATTTTTTCCCATCTCAGTGTTTCGTTCATCGTGACTATGATAAGAAAATATTGGCCCCTCCCTCTTTGCGAACGTCGAAAGGGCCTTCAAGAATAAAATGCAGGGTCACGACCCGTGGTCACTTGAGAAAGGAAAAGAGTTATGAAAAAGTGCCAAAGCGTCGGGTTTTGCCACAGAGGGGAATACCATGTCCTCCAAGAACAGTTCAGCCCGACTTCGACCCTGGTCCTCGCTGAAGAATTAAATGAAGGTGAACAGGGGTAGTTGAAACCTCAGCTCACTTGTTGAATGCGAGGTATGGGGGTTCCGACAGACAATCTTCCCAAGATGGTCTTGTACACTGATTTTCTCCAAAAGGTCATGGTCGGTCCTCATCTGACCAGAGAAAGTATGCGCACACCTTATTGGCCTTTAATGTTGTTGCTATCTCCCCTACAGGAGCCATACACAGTTAAGGTGGTGTCTGACGAAAGTTACCCATCCAAATTCGGCTGATGGGACACCACGCCTTGGATCACTAAACATGCCTCTGATAGGCGAATTTGACTAAGTATATAGACTCAGTCTTGGTATTTTGTAAAAGGGGGATGGTAGAGCGAAGCTCCCGATTGTAAAGTTTTAGCAGAAATTCTAGTTTTCTGGTTTTGCATCTGTATGTGAGATTTCTTGTTTTATGACAAATAGTCTTTCTTACTCCATCTAGTTTTCATCTTATGCTGAGAGAGTCCGTGATCGATGGATTCACACGGATTTACGCAATTATGTTATGATAAAGGATTTACTGTGGCATCATTTGTATTCTCTGGTTTTCTGCATTTGAATGTAAAAATATATTGCGTTTAGATGTCTTCCCCTACAGTTTATTAGAAACCTGATGTTTACAACAGACCTTTGCATTTCTCTAATACAAGTATTCCCCCTACTCACCTACACTACAACTCTCTGTCTGAAGTTATCTAAGACCTCACTTGCCCATGCATGCCTGGCCTAGTTTCAGCGTTAGAACCACATCGTTTTGAGTTAGCCTCCATCTGAGCACCCCATTAAACAAATCGTGACATAAACTGATGGGCGTCGAGCTTTGCTCCTGCTGCAATCCAGGGGTGACATCTGATGCTAACACATCTCATATGGAGGAAGCACCTAAGGATAAGGTGTCAAATATGGAGGATCACTCAGTGATGAAAGATTTTGGGGATGTGTTTAATGATATACCAGGACTACCCCCAAAGAGAGATATTGATTTCTCTATCAACTTATGCCTGGAGCAGCTCCAATATCCAAGACTCCCTACAGAATGAGTACACCAGAGATAAAGGAGTTGCAAATGCAGCTTGAAGAGATTTTGAAGAAGGGTTATATACGCCCAAGTGTGTCACCTTGGGGTGCCCTAGTTTTATTTGTGAAGAATAAATATGGGACATTAAGGTTGTGTATTGAATTTAGACAATTAAACAAAGTGACTATAAATAACAAGTATCATTTGCCAAGGATTGATGATCTCTTTGATCAGTTAAAGGATGCAAGGATATTTTCAAAGATTGATCTCAGATCTAGTTATCATTAGGTAAGAATCAGATATGAAGACATCAGCAAGATTGCCTTCGAGATAAGGTACAATCACTATGAGTTCACGGTGGTGCCATTTGGGTTATCAAATGCACTAGCTATTTTTATGTGCTTGATGAATGGTGTTTTCTGAGATTACTTAGACAATATTTTCATTGTATTTTTGGATGACATCTTTGTGTATTCCAAGTTAGAAGAAGAGCATGAGCATCACTTTAGGATGGTGTTACAAGCTTATCAGAAAACTATCAATCCTTCAATACCAAGCTCTAGGATATTGCTTCAATCCGTACATATCCTTCTTCAACTTGCACACATGAGTCTTCCTATCTTCAACTTCGAATCCTTGAGGTTTTTCTATATACACTTCTTCTTAAATGACACTATGCAAGAAGGCATTTTTCATGTCCATCTAGTGTAACTTCCACTTCATCTTAGCTGCAAGGGCGCCTATGATGGTTCTGATCGAAGTGTATCTGGATACAAGAAAAAATGTATCTTCATAGTCAATGCCTTCCTTTTGATAAAATCCACGAGCAACAAACCTTGCTTTATATTTCTCAATACTTCCATCAGTAGCATGTTTTATTTTGAAAATCCATTTGGAAGATACCACATCCTTTCTCTTTGGTCTGGGAACTATTTCCCATACATGATTATTTATGATGGATTGATATTCTTCTATCATGGAATCTACCCATTCTTTCTTCTGAATGGATTCTTCAAAGTAGGTAGGCTCCTTCTCTAAGAGATCACACATCAAATCCATATAACTGGAGAATGGGTTATGCTTCTTCACTTGTCTCATGGTTCCTTTGGAGACACCATACTTCTTTCCATATTGAATAAGTTCCCTTTCCTAGGCTGGCTTTCTCTTGTGGGAGATCTTCATATGGGGAGGTTCTTTAGATTATACTATGTCATGATCTTTTAGAATCTCTTCATCGGGGGAAGCTATGGACTTCCCTCACTGGTTCTGCAATTCTGGGAACTACAGGTTCCTCTTCATATACTTCTTCAAGATGGCATCTTATTGATTTCTCGAGTGATGCATATTCATCAAAGGTTACATCCTTGTTGATCTCAATATGATGGTAACCTGTTATATAAAATCTAAAGGCCTTGGATACCTCCCAATATCCAACAAATATTCCCTTCTTTCCGGTCCAACTTGTTTCTCTTCTCTTTTGGAATATGTACAAATATTGGGCAGCCAAATATTTTGAGATGGCTTACTTCTGACTTCTTTCTGGAGAACATCTCTTCTGGGGTCTTGAACCCAAGTGAACTATGGGACAATCTGTTATGCACATATACTGTTGTTTTTGTTGCTTCTTCCCATAAGCACATTGGAAGATCTTGATCATGGATCATGGTCTTCAATGCTTCCATTATAGTTATGTTCTTTATTTCTTCTACACCATTTTGTTGAGGATTGTAAGGAATGGTGAGCTCCCTCTTGATCTCGACATCTTTGCAAAAGTTTACAAACTCTTTTGAGGTGTATTCTCCTCCATTATCTAACCTGAGTATCTTTATCTTTCTTTCATAAAGATTCTCTATCAAGGCTTTGAATTCCTTGAATTTACTGAACACTTCATCTTTTTTATTTCAAAAGGTAACCAAGTTTTACAAGAATAGTCATCAATAAAAGATACACAGTATACATACCCACTGATGGAGGTTGATGGCATTGGACCACACACATCTGAGTGAATGAATTATAAGACTCCTTCTACTTTATTGTCTCTCTTTGGAAAAGGGTTCTTGATGTTCTTCCGTTGTGCACATCCATTGCACACACCTTCATGATCAACCTTGAGTTTTGGTATACCTGTGACTACTTTTCTTATGTAAGGTAATGACTTGTAGTTTATGTGGGCTAATATTCTATGCCAAAGTTCACACGGATTCTCAATGGAGTGGGTCATGGCTACTTCTGAATGACCCTTTAGCTTATACAAGCCACCTTCTTATTTTCCAATAACAATTGCTTCTTTCATGTTTTTTCCTTTGGCCTACATAAGAACTTCTCCATATATAAAGGCAACTCTGAAGCATTTCTTTTCTAAATCTGATATGGAGAGTAAGTTCTTTTTCAAGCCTAGTACATAGAGTACATCCTTCATCTTCATTGGAGTCCCTGAATTAATCTTGTAATTTGATTCTCCTACTCCCTTGATAGGGTATTGATAATCATCTCCAAGTGTAAATTTCTGAGAAAAAATCTTTTCTGAAAGGAAAGAGAGAATGTCTATTTGATCCTTCATGTGCATGTAAGCACCACTATAAATAATCCAAGTGTCCTCACCAGGTGATATTAATCCTAAGAGGGTCGAGATTAAGACATGGTCTTCAATTTGTTTTTTTATAATCTTTGTGGGTGGCTCTTCATCTTCAACTGCATGGGCATGATACCTCTTGTTTTTCTTCTTGTATTCTTCTTGTCTAGATGGGAAATGTTTCACAATATGTCCCATATTGTCACAATAGTAACATTGGTAGGATGAGAAATATTTTATTTTTCTTTGTCCTTTCTGAAACTTCTGGAATATCCTTGGTTGAGATTCTTTATGTATGAATTTGTTTTGGGGGTGAGACTCTTTATGAGTTTCTTTCTGGAAGTAAGACTTCTTTCTTCCTCCTTTAGTGTGAGTACATAGGGCTTGATATTCATCTCTTGATAGCAAATCTTCTCGGTTAACTACCCTTGATTCTTCTTGAATACATTCTTCCCAAAGACTGTCAAATTGTAGTTTCTCCTTTCTAGCAAAAATAGTTTGAATGAATGCATCCCAAGGTCTTGTGAGACCATTAAGGGTCATCATTAAGAGTTCATATTCATCTATAGTATCTCCAATTGCTTATAGATGTTCTTTGAATTCTGAAATTCTGGAGAAATATTCCTGGATCGTTTCTCCTTTTTGCATCCTTGTATTCTTAAGCTGGGTTCTTAGATTCATCTTCTGATTTATGTTATTTCCTTCATATAATATGGTTAGTGCATCACACATTTCTTTTGGAGTCTTCTTTGAAGACACTTGAGGAATCAAGTGATCTTTGATAGAATCTTCAATGATTCTTTTGGCCCTAATTGTGTCCTTTTGGTGTTTTGCTTTAGCTGCAACATCGACGGGTTCTGGTACATCTTCTTTCATGAATCTTGCTAGGTCATTCTCTTCAAGAATAATTCCAATCCTATACTTCCAGGCACATAATCTTTCCACACCTTCTAGCTTGTCAACAAGCTTAGTGCTTGCAAACATTTTACCTGGAGCTAGGAAAATGACCAAAAAATGAAAATGCTCAAAATTGAATTCTGAACTTACCAGGAGGTGTGCTTGGCTGAGATGAGTAGCCTGGTGTGGTTAGATTTCATAAAATCCAAATTTTACCCCTTCAAACTTGACCAGTGTATTTTTGGACTAGTGCTTCTGGTTCTCTGGTACTTCTGGTTTTATGTTACTTCCGGTTTCCTGGTACTTCTGGTTTTTTGGTACTTCTGGTACTGGTGAAAAATAAGGTTTCACTTTCCGGGAGATCTAGCCACTGAAAATGTGCGTTGAAGATGCCAAAGTGTTCCTTGAATTAGGGAGCACTTTTCTAGATGGTTTTGGGGCTGAAATTCTTCTTCAATAAAAATCCCTAATTTTCATGTACGACAATAGTGACATTTTTCTTCTTCTTGTGAAAAATGCTCTCTTCAGCTTAGCTCTGATACCATGTTAAGGTTTAAGATATTATTAGGTTTCTTTTCAATTTACTAGATAACCATAGCATAGATAGGATCACTAAGAGAAACACAATCACAAGAGACACATCATTTATCCTGGGAAACCCTCATGGGGGAGAAAACCCAGAAAAAACTTCCTTAATATAGATAGCCAATACAATGCCAAGAGAATAAACCAAACAATACAAAAATTCCTCTCCCAAGTATGCACCTCTCTCTCTCTTCCTTCTTCTCCAAATGTATCTCCAAACTTGCGCTCTGATGAACAAGTGAGTGAGTGAACAAATGAGGTGTTGTCCGCTCTTATCAAAACCTATGAACGGGTCAAATGTTCTTTTTTATGGGATGGTATGAAACAGGACGTCTTCACCTTTGTGGTTGAATGCGATTTTTTTCAATGCAACAAGGGATAAACAGTCAAATGTACAAGAACACTCTAACCGCTTCTGATTCCCCCTGCTATTTAGAGTGATATTTCTATGGATTTCATTGTTGGATTACCTAAATCGAGAAATAAGTCAGTCATCATGGTGGTAGTAAATCATCTTCCAAATATGCTTATTTTTGTGCTCTTCAACACTCGTTCACCGCATCCACAGTGGCTCAAATTTTCGTGGATAATATCTTCAAACTTCATGGAATGCCTCATTCTATTATCTCTAACTGAGATCCAAATTTTACCAACAATTTTTGGAAAGCATTGTTTAGGCTCCAAGGAACTCAATTTCATCTCAACAACGCCTATCATCCCCAGACTGATGGCCAAATTGAAGTTGTCAACAAGTGTCTGGAAGCATATTTGTGATGTTTTGCATCCGACGGACAAAACCAGTGGGATCAGTGATTACCCCTAGTTGAATGGTGGTACAACACATCTTACCATATAGATAGATGCATGAATCCTTTTGAAGAAGTATATGGACAAAATCCATCGTCGGTTCTCTCATGCATGCTAGGTGTCTCGAAGGTTCAAGAGGTTGAAATAAATCTTACAGTCCAAGAGGCCATTCTCCATACCCTCAAAGAAAATTTGTTCATGGCTCAGAATTGCATGAAGCAACAAGAAGATCATGGTCATTCTAAACATCAATTTGCTGAAAGGGACCAAGTGTTTCTTTATCTGCAACCTTATAAGAAGACTTCACTTAAAGATGAACATTGTCATAAACTTGCTCCCAAATTTTATGGTCCTTATACAATTCTCAAGCGAGTGGGGCCCATGGCCTACCGGTTAGCTTTGTCTAGTCATTCTAAGCTCCATCTTATTTTTCATGTCTTGTGCTTAAAGAAAGTGATTGGAAGTAAGTGCCAAACTCAAACCAGTCTCTCTGAGTCGGATGAATAAGGTCCATTTGGTTGCAACCACAATTAGTCTTGGACTAGTGAGAGTGTCGTCTCCTTCAGCACACCATCAAGGAAGTGTTAGTTTAGTGTAAATACACAACTCCAAAATATGCCACCTAGGAGCTAGCCACCATCCTACAATAATTTTCTCATCTCAATCCTTGAGGACAAGGTTGTTCTTCAAGGGGGATGGCATGTTAGGGACCTAACCTCCCTAACCCCTCATGTAGATAGAATAATATTTTTTCCATGTAATAAAGGATGACATTAGTTAATAAGGCCTATTTAATAAATGTGAACAAGTCAATGTAAGAAGACTTAACAGAAGCTTCTGCTTCTAGAAAGATACTCCTCTAGAATGTTCTTTAGAAGATAGAATTAGTATAGATAAGAGTAAGAGGAATGACAAAGCCTTGACTTGAGAATTATTGTAATAGAGTGTTGTTCTGCTGGAGGCTTCCCCCTCTAAGAGGCAATTGAACATTACTTTCTATCAATAAAGGTATCATTTGTGTGTTGAGTCCTCTACATTTTGTTGTTTCGCTGGTATTTTCTGCAGTAATTATGTTTTCTTCTTATCATAATAGATATGGTACTTAAAAGGTCAGTGCAGGCGGCATAGTGGTAAGGTCGCTCTCGTTAAGACGGACAGGTCCTGTGCTCAATCCCGAGCGAGGGCGTGGCTCGCCGTGAGAGTTTAACCGTTTCCGGGCCAAGCCCACTCACCTTTTATGCTACATCAATTGGGTTAATAAGTCCATATTACTGAAGCAATAAAATGCGCTAGGGTTCGTGGAAGTCCGCCTCGGGTATGCATTTGCAGCCAGCGACGACCATGGCCGCCCCTGGGGGTGAGGATTCGGCCCCTCCCCCCCTTATTTCAGACTCGGTCGCGTTCAGAAAGCTGGTCGCCAGCGGAGGTAAGCGCAAACACTCTGTTCCAGTTCCAAAATTCATAAAAAAACTAGAGGAAATCCTAGAAATCGCCCTGCCAGAGACGCAAGCGGTCAAGATAGCCCTAGCTCTCGCCGAGAGAGGGATGGTAGGCCAGTTTATGGGTCTCTGGCCCTCAGCAAAAACCACCGACGCATGGGTCCAAAGGAACTGGAAGCCCCTTCTTAGGCAAGGAGTTACCTGCTACCCTTTGAGCAACGGCTTTTTTCTCTTCGAGTTTATAAACAAGGAAGACAAGGACCTCATCTTCAGAAACGGACCATACTTTATGGGAACCCAGGGGTTGTATCTGAACCACTAGACCCCGGACTTCGAACCCACGACGGAACTTCCAAAGGAGGTGCTCGTTTGGGTCAGGCTCCCCAACTTGCCAGTTCACTGCTGGAACTATGAAGCTCTGCAAAAGATAGGGAATGGAATAGGGAAATTCATTGATAAGGCAGACAATAAGTCCATCTATAACTGTGTTAGGATATGTGTTGAGGTGGATCTTGAGGCAGGGCTCCCGGAGGCGGTGAAGCTGACGGTGGGTAACTGGTCTCACTACCAGAAACTCGATTATGAACACCTGCCCTTCAAGTGTAGAAACTGTCAAGAGCACGGGCATTTCCAAAGAAACTGTCCAAAGATCCAAACCCCAGAAAAGGAAGATGTTGAGGCATGGAAAAAGGTCAAGAAAAGCAAACCAGTCCCTAAACCCAAAGACCCAAGGCCAGAGCAGACGAGCCAACCTTCTTCTTCAAATCCAATCCCTACAAAGGAACCTCCGAAAGAAGGTGCTGAAAAACCAAAGGAATTAGTGAAAGAGCCCTTCATTATAGTCTCTCAGTCCCCGCCAGCTAAAGAAAACCCGACCAAGGTCAACGAAACCCCTCCACCAGATGAACCCATGAAGTCGGACGAGGAGCACATCCCATTAGGATCCGAAACGGGTACAGACACAGATGAGGGGGCCACGGAAAACAGCAGTCCAGTTGGAACCCTGGAGAAGGCCCCCAGAGGAAGGAAACCAGAAAGGAAAAAAAGGGAGGAGAAATCATACAGGGACATAACGGCAGGAGTTCAGCATACCATCCCAGATATGATAGAAACAAGATCCTCAAAAAAAGTTAAGGCTTTGAAAGGAGCCACCCCCCCCCCTTCGGCTCCTAATGATTTTCGTCTCCTGGAACTGTAGGGGGTTGGGAAGCAAATTAAAAGAAGAAGCGGTCAAAGATCTAGTCAGAATGACTTTCCCGGATGTACTGTTGATCCAGGAGACGAAGATGGCGGAGCCCGAGACCACCCGGGCTAGCAAAATTTTCTGGAAAAAAGGAGCAGGTAGAGTTGTAAGTGCCAAGGGAGCTTCAGGAGGTCTAGCCACCTTCTGGAACTCCTCAATGCTAGACTTGATCGAAGAGCATAATACCATCCACTGGCTGTTCACGAAGCTGCAGCACCGCGAGTCTGGACTTCAGGTTAGCCTCTTTAATATTTATGCTCCTGTTCTTTTATCGGAAAAAAAAGATTGTTGGGAATCCCTGA
>ML790293.1:188361-204859 GCA_009831015.1 Picea engelmannii | reverse complement strand
ACATGGGGCTGGAACACTATTATAAGAAGGTTACAGATCAGATGAAAGAATTCGAAGAGGTGAAGTTCTACCACGTCCTCAGGAATCTTAATCAGTTGGCAGACCACGAAGCGAACAGAGGAACCACCCTGGGCAAGGGAGTCTTCAACGTGAATGGAATAGAAAATCATGAACCAATCCCTTAGAGACCGGGGAGAAGATCCCGTCAGGGGTTCCCCAGTCAGAAATTGCAGATTTCTGAAAATTGCCAGGAAGGAATCCAAAGTGCAGGTGCGAAGGTCTGAGGAAGGTGAGATGGGAAGTGTTGAAACAGTGCTGGAACATAGGCTAAAACAGCGCAGTGACAGATGTTGTAACACAGTACTGTTACAGTTGCTGAAACACAGTGCTGTCACAGTTGTTGAAACACAGTGCTGTCACAGTTGTTGAAACACAGTGCTGTAATAGTGTGTAACAGATTTTTGAAACAGAGTGCCGAAACAGATGTTGAACCTCAGTGCTGTAACAGATGATGAAACAAAATACTGTTACAGTTGCTGAAACACGGTGCTGATACAGTGCTGTCACAGTTGCTGAAATACAGGGCTATTCAGATGCTGAAACACGGTGTTGCTCAGATGCTGAAACACGGTGTTGTTCAGTTGCTAAAACATAGTGCTGCAACAGTGCTGTACCAGATGCTGAAACTCAGGGTTGTAACAGTGATGTAACAGTTGTTGAATCACAGTACTGATTTAGATGCTGAAACTCAGTACTGTATATATGCTGAAACACAGTAATAGATGCTGAAACTCAGAAATAGATGTTGAAACACAGTATTAGTTGTTGAAACACAGAAATATATGCTAAAACACAGTAATAGATACTGAAGGAGTACAGAATCTAGTGCAGATCACAAGCCTTTAGCTATAGAGGTAGAATGGTGCAGAAAAATAGGCCTGGAAAAACTTGAGGCTAATTTGTAACCGATTATGTGGCTAGTCCACCCCATTATTACAATCCATAACCGTTTTTGTTAAAAAAAATAGATATGGTACTTAACAAGGTCAGTCTTGATTTTATAGACTCAACAAGATGATAAGGTTTAGAAGGAAATAAATTTGCTAATGCTTAGTGCACCAAGCCTTAACCTAAAGTTAGTGAAGGGCCTAGTAATGGCTAAAGCATAAAGAAAGCTAGTTTTGAGGGTACTAACCCTAATCATTTTCTTGATCACCCTATATATTTTCCATATGTAACAAATGTTGGTGCTAAATACACATTTTTTTAACATGCCATTATCACTCGATTGACATTCAACCCAAAATTGTAGGTTTCCATTCAACACGTAGATGTAGGTTTGCATAAATTGCTTAAAATTGGGCCCATGCATGCATTCAACACATCAAATCAGTTTTCATCATCCATTTTACAAATATCACACATGTGTGAATTCATGGATAACCCATGGATGAGATGTTGCACATTTTTCATGCATTTATGGCCTATGGAAGCAACACACTCAACAACAATCTAGGTAGACCAAAGATTGGAATCATAAAACTATGGGAAACCATTGAACAACTAGGGAACCAAGGGAAAATACAATGTTCAAACCCTAACTCTTTCCCCACATGATTTTCTCATTGATTACCATCTCTAGAACAACCATTGCCTAATCAATCTAATCTATATTTATTATTTATAGGTTGGGTGATTGATAAACAATATCAATTGTGATCCCCTGACAAGTGGATTTCCTATGCTTGAATGCAATCCCAAGTTCTTATTAATATACAAGTCTCATCTCAAACCCCTATTAGACGATTTGCATAATATCTATCCACCCTACCAGCAAACACCCTCATCAGGGTAGCTCAAGCCTTTTTATTTGAATTGTTAGCTAAGAATGCACAACTATGAGACCAACTAGATTTGTATTCCATAGGCTAGTTGATGATGTATTCATTGAGGGTGTTCACCATATTGGAATTGTTCTTAATCTACCATCTCTTCTTCCTACAACCAAATTGGAAGGTAAGTTATAAAATATGCCCTTAAAGCACTTTCCTTTCTAGTTAAATAAAACTAAGGTGGAGGTTTGAAGTTCAACTAAATATAAAATAAGTCCCAGATAAATTGAATTAGAGTATGATCTTTCCTGATTATTCCAACCTCGACCTGATCATCACATGGATTCATGGAGGAATTTTTCAAAAATTCTTTATTCAAGTGACTAGTCTAGGGATTCAAACTTGTCAAGAGTTATGTAATAAGTCTCTTTGACTGAAAAACTAGAGGAAATATTGATACTTCTGATGTTGTTTGTTTGCACTTGGACATAGTCAAAGGTGGAATAAGGAACACCACATAGGAGGATAACCAAAATGCAATTTTCACCATAGTTCCTACTAAATGTTTTCAAGAATAGTGAAGAAGTACAAAACCAAAGGATGAACCATATTGAAGTCGAGTAGAACAACATGAAGCAAATGAATTCTCATTTGGATGTCTTGCATTCTCTCATTCCTAAATCCTATATTCAAAGAGTAATTGTTTAGTCTTGCCATGCTATAAAGAATTATCATGAATAGTGTTTTCTACTCTGCCAAATAAGATAGCTAGAAGAGATGATAATTGAAGAATCCATTTGTAGTGTCTAGAAGATGTTTCTCTATGGGAAACAATTTGTGACATCATGTGTTTTTCCAAGTCAATGGTTTGTAAATAAGATCATATAAAATTGAGAAACTATGAAATGTTGTTGTTCACTTGCTTCTAGTTAAATTGAAAAGAATCGACATAGATAGGAGTGGATACAACCATTATGGAAAGAGTAAACAATAGCTCAATGGAGCATTGATAGCTACCACCACAATAAATGAACTATCTAGTCATCCTCAACCAACCAGTAGAAGGAGGGAGTTGGGTTGCTAAATCATGACCAAAAGAAGACCATTGTCATGACTCAAACTACTATTGGATATGTTTCTATTGGTATTGATACTCATTTTGTAGCATCTTCTATAGCTTCCTTTTCTTTGGTAGAGTACAATTCAAACAAACAAAATAGAAGGATAATATGGAAAAGTTCCCAGCATGGCTATGGAGAATGACGGTGAAGCGATTGTCTGGAGCAATTAGATGGTATAGAAAATTTTGAGTGCATCATGTCATTATTTGAATTAATTAATTATTTTTCTTGATTCAAGAACCAAATCCAACAACATGTGTTAATACCTCCCCCGAGGTGTAGAACAATCGGTGATAGAGTGTATTTTTAAGGCACTCTGTTATGTGAAGTCAACAGTTTGAAACCCTCGACTAGCCTTGTGTGCTATGTGAGGGGCCACATTGGCATGCTTAGGGTTATAGTGGTAGTAGTCAGATAACAGGACCATGTGTCACGCGAGTATGTTCCCAACTAGTTGTTTATTTCCCGAGTAAAAAAAAAAACATGTGTTAATACCCTATGTTAGAGAATTAAGCGCACCTAATTTTTTACCTATGTTAAATTTTGTTTTTTCATATTTTTTAAATATGAAAAAAAAATGAGTGTTAGGGACGAACCTTCACTGGTAAGGTGCATATGGTTCAGAAAACCTTCATAGTTGATTGATATGTCTCATTCAATGCCCACCCTTCCACATTTCTTGTGCTTACAATCATCCTTTAATTAAGATAGTACACCATTAATTCAACATGTATGCGACAACAAATATTTAGACCACATCTCAAATGGATTCTTAAGATGAATGGAATGGAATAAGCATTGTTTCCATACACAATGATTTTACAATTCATAAAATATGTATTTATAAGTGAGGTTCCTTCATATATACATGGGAATAAGATAAATAAWYTTTKCTTGAATGTATTGACTAAGTAAATGATAAAATGGATTGACCAAAGCAACCATCGGCTCTCTRTGCATACTCCYCTTAGCCAAAAGACCCTTTGAGAGTGAAACTACAAGAATAAATAGGGAGAGATGGGGTAATGAGAAGGAAACATAGTCTTCTTTTGCCTATGCCTTGTCCATCGTAGCCCATATGCCTTAACAATTTTGAACCAATGCCTCTGGTATTATTTTCAACTTCACCAAAATTATCTTGAGAAAAGTATAAGGAAGGTGAGATTAACAAAGTTGTCTTGGTCATAGTGCTAGCCTCAACAATGACAATGGAAGGTGGCTTTGCTTCCTTGGTCTCTTGGATAGTTTCTTATAGTTTTTCCAAATATTCTTCCTTCTTCACCAACTCTCGATGTAGTTGAACCATCATCTAAGTGAGTCTATCCTCCCACTAGTTATCCATCTGAATCCCATTCTCTCCCAATTGCACAAGCTACACTTTTCTCTTGTCCTAATCTACCATGACAATTGTGAGGGAGTCTTGGGGTTCATCAAATCACTTCTCTAGAAATGACATCAATTTTATAGAGGTCTCAAGTTTATTTTTTGGGTCTACCATCCTCTAGTCCAACATATGAACCTTCTCCTTCAAGTGTTTATTCTCTTCTTGAATCTGCAAATTGATGTCTTGCAGGTTTTCCAAAATTTTTATCTTCATTTTACCCATGTTGAGTCAATGTTCTCTTCAAAGTTCTAGCAACTACATCACGATAAATGATTCAATTTCCTAGATACCTTATGATCTGTAAATGAGGGAAGTATATCCCACTCGCTTAAACAACATGGATCCTCTATAGAATTAACTTCTAATATATATTTCTCTATATTATGAAGAGAGATATATCCTTTGAATGACTGCAAGGCCTCTATTATTAGTGTATCCTACACACAACAACAACAAATAATGATTCCAATACTAAATAGGATTATGAGTGAAAACTTCCATGTTGTCATCACCAGGTAAGCACATGAGGATTGGTTGTGCTTCTTTGCTTCAAGGCTTGAGTTCGTTCATGCTTGCAATGCTCTATTCTCAAGAGCCAATTGAATGACACACCCTTTGAATATGTTTGTGCAAGAACAAGGGTTCAAATCCAATTCCTTGCATGTGTAATGTGTGGACATGGATGCCTCATTATTACTTGGTCTTATAATTGTAGGTTTTAACACCCCACAAAATTGATTATGCACAAAGTTAACTCCAAAAATACACTTATCATCAACAATCCAACAACAAATTAGGCAATTACTTTAGCCTTAAATCCAAACAAACAATAAGGACAGTGTATCATTCAGACAATCAGGATGAACAAGATTCAACTTAGAATTTTAATACAATGCAAAACTCAAATACATATACATTGTCTTCTCAAGTAAAAGGAGTGCCAAGGATGAAGCTTCATCAGTAAAATGGAATATGATTCATTGTAATATTTCTAGATCCGTAGATCTGGATATTAACCTCAACTACTAACTATATGCTATTGAAACTGATACTCTTTGGGATTCTGGATGTGGTTAAGGGTTTCTAATTGATTTTCAATAGTTTTGAGCTTCATGTGAAGCATGCATGTTTTTTTTTTTTTTTTTTTGTCCAGTAGAATGGCTTGTTTAGATATTTTGATTAAGTAGTCAATTACAAACAATCACATGCATGTACAAAAAATCACTCACAACTGCATGCATCTAAATAGTAATCAAATAGTTTCAGATAGATTAGATAATGAATGGATCTATGCTGGAAATGAAAAGATATAAACTAGAAAAGTACCACAAACTACATGCGATGATAGATTGATTCCATGCAAGGCTTGAAAGATGACATGCAAGTTGGTCGGATGACATGCATGTGGAAAATTGTTGCATGCATGAGGAACCTATGTATGCAAGGTGGATCTATTGGATTCAACCATTGGAAACTGATGGAAAATGACTCACTGGATGCGCCTACTCCAAGCTCAACTAGGTCGGAAGGATCTACTGAAATTCTAAGTCCCCAAGGCTGGCGACCTTCTTTCCCTTATTTTCACCCACAAAGTTATGTTGAAACTGCCATAAATGTATGGATAAGTTGTCCTGGATGATTCCAACGTCATAATATATTGTAAGCTATCTCAATAGAGGCACCCTACCTCCTCCTCCAATGGGTCAGGAGGAATCTGGCTTAATGTCTCCCTGAATGAGAAGATCTTATAAATTGTACTATCTCTACTGTCGGTAAACCCATTGCAAACCCTCACTTCTTGAATATGATTCCCTGGTGGCTAGGATGCTCAGAAGCCTGCTCTGGATGGTTCAATGGAAGTTCCTTGCCCTGATATCAATTTGGTTTGAAGGGCTAAGATTCACTAGGCCTCTTCAGGTGAAGCGAACTGCTCTGTGACTGATTCCCTCCTTTGGAATCCACGCTGAAACTGTTGATGAAACTATGATGAAGCAATGGAAAACCTGTATGGCTTTCCCAATTGGCTAGGGTTTGTCTCTCAACATTGAATCTAATCAACTGGTGTCTTGCTCCTGGAATCCACAATCCTCTGTTGATTCGCCTGAACCTGTTTGTTTTCTCCTCTCAGATCAATTCTCAAATCATAATCCGCAATAATGAATAATTAGGTCATTTTTCTCCTTCGTATACTCTCCCAACCCTAATTCTTCATTGACCATATTTATCTTTATATTCCTTAAGTCACTTAAAAATGAATTTTCTCACTTTTCATTTAATGTCACTTTCGAAATATAACCTAGTGAAATGACATCAAATGACCCGTTTCCCCTATTTCTTCATGGCTATAGTCTAAAAGGGGATGTTTAGAATACTAATCCCTCCTCATTGGAGCTCCTACTCAGAAAGGGACATTACAATCCCCCACTTCCCCATATTTATTGTCCTCAAGCAACATCAACCTAGGGTGTTGCAAAATTTGCTCACTCTCTCGCGTAGCATCCTCTACTGGAAGTCCCCTCCATATGACCAAACACTCCAATATCTTCTCAGGAACTAACTCCAACTGCCCCTCCTCATCCAATGGTGGAATCTCTTCTGAAGTGTTGATGAATTTTCCATTTCTTTATTAAGACAAGAAACGTGGAACATATTGTGAATGTGACTCCCCTCTGGTAGTTGTAGCTCGTAGGCCACTTCTCCTACCCTGCATATGACCCTGTATGGTCCATAGAGCCTAGGATTGAGATTATTCGCCTCACTCTTATTCAAGTATGACTGCTTGTATGGTTGTATCCTCAGGAATACTAGATCCCCTACCTCAAAGCTATGCTCTACCCTGTGTCTATGTACATTCACCTTTTTTCGATTCCATGCCATTTGTAGATTCTCCTTTAGTACCTTGAGAATCTCCTGAATATCTACTATCCATTCCTTGGCCTTAGGAGCCCGACTGTCTCCCAAAACTCGATCATTCAAAGTGGGAGTACCATACCCATATAATTCTCTTAATGGTGTCATACCTATGGACATGTGAAAGGTAGTGTTGTAACAGTTCTCTCCAAGATGTAACCACCTTACCCACACTCTTTGTTGTCCACTCACATAATTCCTCAAATATTCCTCTACCCACTTGTTGACTATCTCTGTCTGACCATCAGTCTAGGGGTGGTAAGTGGTCTTGGGTTTCAACTCTATCCCCACCAATCTGAATACCTCCTGCAAAAAAATGTTGATGAACCGGCGGTCTATGTCGCTGACTATACTCTGTGGCAACCCGTGAAGTCTAAAAATATCTCTGAAGAATAGTCCGACTACCTGCACTTCTCTATAGTCGGTAGGAATCATGAAGAAATGTGCAAACTTGGTCAATCTATTGACCACTACATAAATACAATCCTTACCCTGAGACTTGGGTAGGCCTGTAATGAAGTCCATGGATATACTTTCCCATTTCTTCTCTGGAATGGGAAGTGGCTAAAGTAACCCTACCAGAAGTGTCTGCTCGAACTTGTTCTGATGACAAGTCACACACTCATTGATATGTCTCATCACATCCTGCTTGAGACCCTTCCAAGAGAATCTCTGCTTGACCTGCTTGTAAATTTTGAAGAACCCTTGATGACCTGCTAATGCAAAGTCGTGTACTGCTACCAAAATCTTATTTTTGAGACCTGATCCTAGCACTAGGTAGACTCAGTATTTATATAATATGATGTCGTCTATGACTCTATACCTTCCCATCCAATAACTCACAAGCGAAATTATCCTTGGAATATTCCACTGACAAGTGGGATTTCCAATCTACTGAAATCTCCATCAAGGAACAAGTTGTTGGTCTCCTAGATAGTGTGTCTGCCACAATGTTTTTCTTCCCCTTGACATACTCTATGTCAAAATCAAAGGCCTGGACCTTTGTCACCTAATCTTGTTGATGCTCGTTGATATCCTTCTGCTCTAGGAAATACTTCAAACTATTATGGAATGTCTTGACTACAAATTTGTTGCCCACCAAGTACTACCTGAATTTGGTCAAAGCATGCATGATTGCAAGCATCTCCTTATCATAAATAGAATACAATATAATACAAATACAATGGGTTGGTTGAGATTCCTTCTCTCAAATATAATGGGGTGTCCCCCCTGATCAAAATTGCTTTGATCCCCTCTCCTGATGCATCACACTCGAGAACAAATGGTAGCGTGAAATTTGGCAATGCTAGTACTAAGCACGTGCCTGTGACTTCCTTCATATGATCAACTTCCTTCTGCAACTTGTCTGTTCAGATGAAGGCTCCTTGTCTAGTGATTTCGGTGAGTGGCACCCCCAACTGTGAAAAAGCATTCAAGAACCTCTTGTAATAGCTTCACAACCTAAATAAATTCCTCAACTCTATCACATTCTTGGGTGTTGGCCAATCCAAAATGGCCCTAATCTTCTCCTGGTGCACCTATACCCCTTGTGCGCTGATAATGTGGCCCAAGTATAGTATTTTTGTCATGCCAAACTCACACTTTGACTCCTTGGCATACAATGACAGTGACTCCATAGTGTTTATTACCTCAATCAAATGCTTCAGATGCTCCTCCCATGTCTTGTTGTATACCAAAATTTTGTCGAAGAACAGCAATACTGATTTCCTCAAGTGATCTCGGAATATATGATTCATGCAAGACTAAAATGTGGCTGGTACATTGGTTAGCCAAAAATGTATAACCAGGAACTCAAAGTGTACCTATTGGCATCTGAATGTCATCTTCCCTCTATCATGTTCCTGAATGTTAATATGATGATATCCAGAGCATAAATTAATCTTAGAGAAGAAAACTTCTCCATGCAGTTTGTCCATCAAATCGTCAATGTGTGGGATATGATACCGGTTTTTGATGGTATTCTTTCTCAAAGCATGATAATATATACAAATCCTCATGTTACCATCCTTATTCAAGACTAAGACAACTAAAGAAGCAAATGGACTATTGTTGGGTCTGATGTGTCTCATTGCTAGAAATTCCTTGATTGATTTTTCTATCTCATCCTTGAACCTCCTAGAATGGATATATGGTGTTGTAATCATGAGTTTTTCACCCTCCTCCATCTCGATGGTGTGCTCAAACCTTCTGTTTAGGGGTCTCCCTGGAAGAATCATCCAAAAACCTGTTGATGTTGACTCAACAAGGTCCCGATCTTTGTCTAATACTGTTGTTGGCTTTCTAAATCCCATCACATGGTGATTATGCACTCTATTGCATATGCTAATTACCCATGCTTGAAGATCCTCTCCATCCTCTTCATCAACATTGTCCTTGGTGCCCCTATCAACATACCCCTCAGTACAACCTTCTTCCCCTCACTGCCTCTGAACCGCATCTAAAGGGTTTGGTAGTTGGTAGAAATGTTTTCCAAGGTGATCAACCATTGGACTCCCAACACCACATCTGTGTCAAATAGGTCAACTACATATAATGTATCTCTCATGGTGTAGTTACTTAACTTCACCTCCAAGTATGGAACTCTGTCCAAACACTCCATCGTGTGGTCATCTACTACTACAACATCAAACCCCTCAAACTCCTTTGTCTGTAGTGCTCACCTAGCTACCAATGCAACACCAATGAATTTGTAGGTTTCCCCACCATCTACCAAGGCAATGGCCTTTTGTCCCTGAATAGTTCCTCTGTTCTTGAGAGTCTCATACCTAGGGACTCTAGAAAGGGTCGCCATGACTCGTCCCTTTGCTGGTACTTGTATCTTATCCTTCTCACGAGGCTATGGCTCTACCGTTGGTTGGACCCCTACCAATTTCCATGGTATTCATGGACATTTCTCTTCTGCATGCAATGGGTCCCCCTATGAGTTGGTGGACTCACTGTCTCGTGCCTAACTACCTTGTTCCTTCTCATCACTGTCTATTGCAACCTCAATGTAGTAGATTTCTCCCTTGCCCATGCACCTGTGGTCGGGGACCCATGGGTCTTTGTAGGTGAAGTATAGCTTCTTCCTCACAATCTCATGTCTTGTATAATCATCCAACTTCTCCTTACCCTCCCACTCTCTCTGGAATGGTTTCCTATATCGGTCCTTTTGTGGCACAAAGGGTTTGGAAAAAGTTTTGGTTTTCAACACTGGGTCTGCTAGATCTCTAGTGTGTAGGATGGCATCCTATATTGTGTGAGGTTTGTAGGCCTTCACCCATCCTCTCAAGGGTTATATGAGACCCTATATGAAAAGCATGATCAGTTTAGCATGATCAATTTAGGCTCTGAAATGTCTGTCACTATCACAATTATTCTCTTAAACTCTATGATAAATGCATCAGGGGTACCAATTTGTCTCAAATAGGATAAGTCCCCGAAGTGGATCTCTGGATCCATCCTGTCAAGCCTGTCCATAAGTATCTCTGTGAACTCCCTGTATGAGGTGATGTGACTATGACCCAACGTCACCAGTCCATGGTGCTACCACTCGTGCGCCTCTCCCTCCAGATGAAAAGTAGCAAAATTGATGGCTTATGTTTCTATCATCTGGTTGATCTTGTAGTATGTGTCAAGTTTCTATACCCAAGCTCTAACAGTACATATGGATTATCCATTGAAAGAGGGTATAGTGAGTTTCCCTACTTTCCGAATGAAATCCATGTTATGGCCTTGCTGTTGCTGTTGTCCTCCCCTCTGAGGATCTCTAGGATGGTTCCTGAGTCTAAGTCCACAATACTCTACTAAAGTCATGTCATTATGGAACTCTAGCCCTAGGGATGCATACTCTCTCATGCAATCAATAATATCCTTTTCCTGTGTGGTCGGTCTCTGTGCTACTAGATGTTGTGTTGTTGCTGGAAGTTCCCTCTGAAAGCTAGGGAATAGTGGACTGGGAATCCTACTCGATGATTTGTAGTTGCGAGTAGGTTAATGAGGCCTACTACCTGCCCCTAATTTCCCCTATGTTGCATGTAGGACATTGGATCTTGGAGTGTTCCTTGTAGCCAATCTATCTGCCATATGTGTCAAAGTCTAAGTCATGTTATGCTGACTAATCACCAGATTGTTAAGAACCTGCATGAAGGATGCTTCTGGGTCCATGTGTGATTTTCCACTGCCTTCTATCCTTTCATATCCATCTCCCATCATCCTCTCTACCTCAAGCTCTACCTCATGCTCTTCCCTTCATTCTGCTTCTCAGTGTGCCTCTTCCTCTTCCTTTGAACTGTTAGGAAAGGGGGGATAATCTGATCTTGGTCCTCTCCTCTCTCTGTGCCTATTGAAAGTGATGAATCTGTCACCTATATGTTATCAACCGCTTGGGTTCTCTACTAAACTCATGGAAAATTTAGTCATGGGCTGGCATGACTAAAGCTCTGATACCACTGTAATATCCCTAGATCCGTAGATCTGCATATTAACCTCAATTGCTCACTATCTTCTACTGAAACTAATACTCTTTGGGAATTTGGATGCGGTTAAGAGTTTCTGATTGAATTTCAATAGTTAAGAGCTTCATGTGAATCTTGCATGTTTGTTTGTCTGATTAGAATGGATTGTTTAGATATTTTGATTAAGTAGTCAATTACAAATAATCACATGCATGTGCAAAAATTCACTCACAACTGCATGCATGTAAATAGTAATAAAATAGTTTTAGATAGATCAGATAATGAATGGATCTATGCTGGAAATGCAAAGATATAAACTATAAAAGTACCATAAACTACATGCGATGATATATCAGTGCCATGCAATCCCTGGAAGATGACATGCAAGCTGGTCGGATGACATGCATGTGGAAAACAATTGCATGCATGAGGAATTGTCGCATGCAAGGTGGATATGCTATATTCCACCATCGAAAACTGATGGAAACTAACTCACTAGATGTGCCATGCTCCAAGCTCAACTGGGTTGGAAGGATCTACTGATCTTCTAAGTCCCCAAGACTGGTGACCTTCTTTCCCTTATTTCCACCCACAAATTTACACTGCAACTACCGAAAATGGATAGATAAGTTTCCCTAGATGATTCCATTGTCATAAATATGTTGTAAATTGTCTCAATAGAGGCGCCATGCCTCCTCCTCCAATGGGTCAGGAGGAATCTGGCTCAATGTCTTCTTGGATGACTAGATCTGATAAAATGTACTATCTCTGATGTCGATAAACCCACTACAAACCCTCACTGACGCCATGGTGGCTAGGATGCTTAGAAACCTTCTCTTGATGGTTCAATGGAAGCTCCTTTCCCTGATCTCAACTGGGTTTGAAGGGATAAGATTCACTAGGCCTCTTCAGGTGAATTGACCGGCTTTGTGACTGATTCCCTCCTCTGGAATCCACACTGAAACTGTTGTTGAAACTGTGATGAAGCAATGGAAAACTTGTATGGATTTTCCAATTGGCTAGGGTGTGTCTCTCAACACTGAATCCAATCAACTAGTGTCTTCTTCCTGGAATCCACAATCCTCCATTGATTCGCCTGAACCTTTGTGTTTTCTCCTCTCAGATCAATTCTCAAATCATAATCCGCAATAATGAGGAATTAGGTTGTTTTTTTCCTTCATATATTCTCCCAACCCTAATTCTTTGTTGACCTCTATAATTAGCTCATTTCACTTAAGAGACCTCTATATTTAGCTTTATATTCCTTAATTCACTTAAAAATAGCTTTTCTCACTTTTCACTTAATGTCACTTTCGAAATATAACATGCCCTAGGGAAATGACATCAAATGACCATTTTCCTTTGTTTCTTAATGGCTATAGTCTAAAAGGGGATGTTTAGAATACTAAGCCCTTCTCTTTAAAGCTCCTACTTAGAAAGGGACATTACATTCATAGAGCCTTCATAATGGATTGGTATGCCTCATTCAATGCTCATCCATCCACATTTCATATGCTTACAATCATACTTTGATTTAGCTTGCACACCATTAATTCAACATGTATGAGACAACAAATAATTAGACCACATATGAAATAGCGTTGGGATTACATATGTATCATTTCAATACACAATGCTTTTACAAGTCACAAAGTATGTATTTATAAGTGAGGTGCCTTCATATATACATGGGAATGAGATAAACAAAATTTGCTTGAATGTATTGAATATGGAAATGCCAAAATACATTGACTCAAAGTAGGCATGGCTCTGTGTGCATACTCCACTCAGTGGAAAAAATACCCTTTGAGAGGGAAATTACGAGAATAAATAGGGAGAGTTGGGGTTGATCCAGGTGGATATCGGTGGCCACCCACCTTTTCCAAATGGCTCAAAACAGTTTTCTGGCAATTTTGGCAATTTACTATTTTTAGCAGGTTTTAACTTCCAGGGCCATTTTGAGGGCCCAAATGAATGTTTTTCAAGATTGAGGTTCTCAATGATAGGCAAAGGCATGATTGAGCCCCCTAAATGAATCTCCTCGACGATACCTTTCCAATGAGTTATCACACGCCTAAAACAAAGATCGTATGCAAAAGTTACGACCCCGGGAAGTTGATGTACTAACTTACCCAAACGAGGCCCACATGAATTTTGGCGCTTCATCTCCTAGGGTTAGGTTTTTGGATGTCTAAGAATTTTGGCATTCCCGTTTATTGTAAAAGGGCCTTCAGAGCCTCATTGTAATCATCTTCTTTCGAATGTGAGTAGCCGTCACATCTCTTCTCAGAGATAAGCTGCCACCATTCTAGCGAGTCTTTCACTCTGTATTTTTACAGTCTCTGTACATTTCTCTAATTAATAGAAATTGTGTATTACTATATGTTTGTGTTTATGGTTGCATCTTTGATACATTTATGTTATATTATTGAATATCTGCAATATCTCTATGCATTTCTTTACTATATCTCCGCTCTCATTTCGTGCCGAAAATAATCCAGATCAGTGGTATCAGAGCAGGCTGCTCTTGATCCTTTTTTCAGTGCATGTCCCCGACGAGGTCTGAGTATAGCAAGTTGGGTCTCGAGCTTGTCTCTCTTGAAGACAGTCACTCTCTCACACCCAAGAAACCCTCAATGGCAGAAGAAAATAAAATCGACGGAGCAAACGATCCTATCAATCTGTTGCTTGAGCAAGCTCTCACGCGACAGAGGGATGAAATGATGGAGAATTTTTCCCACATCCTTCAACACCTATCGATAACATCAGGCGCATATTCATCAAGAAGCCACTTTGGAGGCACCTCGCCTTTCAAGGTACAAGTTAATTTTGATATTCATGTATTTGAAGGACAGATAGATGCAGAAGCCCTAGAAAAATGGTTAACTCTGCTAGAAGGTTATTTCTCTGTTCACAATTTTTCTGACAAAGAAAAGATCACCTTTGCACTCCTCAAAGCTCTCCCTCATGTCAAACATTGGTGGGAAACTTACTGGGAGCAAAGTTCCACAGAGGAGTCTGGAATATATGGGGTCGATCCCACCTGGAATTTTTTCGTGGATGCGGTAAAAGAACAGTATTACCCTGTTGGAAACTATGAGGACCAGTACATGAGATGGACCACACTGCGACAAGAGAGGGGCCAAGCAGTTTCAGAGTTCACCAATACCTTCCATACCTTGTGCACCAAGCTGGGTATCAAAGACTCTGAGCGACATTTGGTTCTGAAATACCGTGGGGCTCTACACAGATACATCCAAACTGAAATGGATTTTTTGGACATCTCATCACTCGGTGTTGTTTATCGATATGCTATTAAAATTGAGCAGAAATTTAAGCATCAGAACAAACGGGAATTCGGGTCTGCAAATCCACAACAACCAAAGTATGACACAGATGGCCCGAACAAATAGTCTCCTGAAAACCAGTCCAAGACATCGGAAAAGAACAGTCACGGGAAGACAAAGAAGGACACTGGAAAATGGTGTGAGTTCCACAAAATCCCTTGGCACAACACCGATGAATGTTGCTTAAAACAGTCATTGGTGGCCGAGATCAAAGACAAGGAGCCAAACCTTGATTCAGAATCTGATTTTGAAAATAATGGTAAAAGACAGATCATCGACGTAGACCCCACTGCTATTGTCGCGACCGCAACAATTCAACCAGAAGAACCAACAGACCCTGAAGAAGGGGAGCGCCTTTTTCATTCACAGATGTGGGTGAAGGGGACCCCACTGCATTTTATTGTTGATATCATAATCCAGAAGAACCTCATCTTAGCAGAGGTCGTTAAACAGTTGGGATTGTTGACAACACCACACTCGCAACCATACAACATTGGGTGGCTTCGCCAAGGACGAGATCTTCGTGTCAACCAACAGTGTCGATTATCATACGACATCCAACCCTTCAAGGATGAGGTATTATGTGATGTTGCCCCACTCGATGTTTGTGATGTGCTCTTGGGCCAACCATATATGTGGAGACGCCATGCGGTTTATGAGTCTCGACCCCGTAGTGTCATTGTTACTTTGGGGGGTCATCTCTACAGAATACCAGAGGTAGTTCCGACTACTGTTCCACCAAAAAAGTGTTGCAAGGTAGTATCTCATACTGCAAAGTTCAACTTCTTCACAATATGTTCAAAGGAGAATGAAAGGACACTGCAACCACTACAACCTTGCCCCAAGCACCTTTTATCCAATAAAAGCAGGTCGACAAGGCTGCAACAAAGTGCAAAGATTCCTTCTGCACATCGTCCTCTCATGTATCTCGACTTGTTGAACAGCCTCAACCTCAACAGGTTCGTGACAGATTCCCAACAACTGAGCAGCACGACGTCTCCAGCAAGACAAGCAACCCACCAATATGCATATTCAACAAACGCTTTTCCCTCTCCCCTGGGAAATCAACGCAATGGAGACCATTGCTTCCTAAGGAGGGAGGATTGGTCTAGGTGGATATCGGTGGCCACCCACCTTTTCCAAATGGCTCAAAACAGTTTTCTGGCAATTTTGGCAATTTACTATTTTTAACAGGTTTTAACTTCAGGGGCCATTTTGAGGGCCCAAATGAAGGTTTTTTGAGATCGAGGTTCTCAATAATAGCCAAAGGCATAATTGAGCCCCCAAAATGAATCTCCTTGACTATACCTTTCCAATGAGCTATCACACGCCTAAAACAGAGATCGTATGCAAAAGTTACGACCCCGAGAAGTTGATGTACTAACTTACCCAAACGGGGCCCACATGACTTTTGGCGCTTCATCTCCTAGGGTTAGGTTTTTGGATG
>ML790293.1:140570-164777 GCA_009831015.1 Picea engelmannii | reverse complement strand
CTAGAATAAGACAAAATTCAACAATGTATGCCATTTTTGCTATAACTCCTTTTCTGAGAGGTTCAAGTAGTGACACCTAGAGGAATTGCATAAAACACATTGAAGAAAATTGTGTATCAGTTTCAAATATTTATTCATTACAGGTACAAAGTTATGATTCTTTCAAGTTAGGGTTGTTGACTAATCCAAAACTAGTCATGGTTGAGACAAACAGTTGATGAGTTGGCACATACATGAGGTGTATAGTTGATGATGTTGGTACATATTAATGATTCATTGTTGATGATTAGTTGACACATGATTGGTATATACTTGGTACATGGTTGGATGCACTTTTTTATGGTACAGGTTGATTACAGGTTGTTTGGCACAGGTTGGTGCATGGTTGATGCAATTGTTTATGGTACAGATTGATATATGTTGAGGATTGTTGCCTCATCTTAGTTGGTGATGAGAATGTAAGGTGACTCTTTCATATAGAGTTGGTGCTCTTGTAGAGTTGTACTCTATTCAGTTGTTGCTAAAAAACCCCTAGATTGAAATCCATAATAAAAGAAAAATTGTACATACATCGTGTGTTCTTTGTGTTCCTTGTGGAGATGATTTGTTGATGATATATTGCTAATATATGTTGTTGATATGTATTCACATCTAACTGATTGTAAATGACAACAATGAGTAATGAGTAAATGTTGAATTTTAACTAAGGAGTTTTGTGTAACATGGAAGTTTTGGGAAAAAGATCCCCACACTCATTCACCCCCCGCACCCCCCCCCCTCCCCCCTCCCCCTCTAAGTGTGGTAGGTGTGTCCAACACATATTTTTCTTTATGTTTTGACCACCTAAACTAAACTCATAATTAGAAATAAAGTCNAGTTTAGGTGGTCAAAACATAAAGAAAAATATGTGTTGGACACACCTAAACTAAACTCATAATTAGAAATAAAGTCGACAACTTTTCTTTTTGTTCATGTTGCTAGTTATACCAACCAAGATTTTGCGTGTCTTATTTTCTTAAGTTTATTTGACTCCACTATACCATGAGTGATATAACTTAGTGTAGTTCCAGGATCAATTAAAGCATAAATTCAGGTGTTATTGATTTTACCTTCAATTTCCACCATAGAGGACTGGTGGTCAGCTTGTCGGCCATCCACGGTTACATTGATCCGATGTAAGCTTCTGCCTACATCCCCTATTGTAGAGGCTTCTTGTAAATTATGAACAATAGTTATGTTTGTTGAAATCAAACGTGGACAGTTCCTCCTTAGATGACGTTCTCCACATTCCCAACATTTTAATGGTTCATGGGGGGTGTCCCCAAACTTCCTTGTTCCCAGATTTACCGATTTATCGCTTCCTTGCATGTTTGGATTGTTGGAGAGAAAATCTTTCCTTGGAAAGATTTTTGTTGCGTTCCAATAAGGAGTTGGTTGGTATCCTTTCTTCTGCTGATTCATTCTGTCTTGTTTCTTGTCTTTCCAAGCCTTGGGAAATTATGTCCTCTATTTGTATTGGTCGTAACACATTCGGGCTTCCCTGAATACTTCACTCAAGGACTTGGGATTATCAAATTCGATTCTATCCTTGCAGGACTATGGTAAACATATTAGGAACCGTTGGATTTTCACTTTATCCTCCCGGATATAAGGTATGGACCTTAGTAATTCTAGGAATTTGTTTATCAGATCTTCCATATCCATTTGACCAAGACATAGCTCATAAAATTATTTTTTTATTATTTTATTTCATAGTAACGTTCATATAGCTACTGTTTATTAAAGTATTTTTTAAAGTTTGACCATTCCATTTGTTTCTCTTTTAGGCCCTTGGCCAATTTCAGGTCTTGCCACCAAATGTCGGATTTTCCTTTCAGATTATAGATGGCCATTATGACCTTCATATTGTTGGAATAGTTGTATATCTGGAAATACTTCTTGATGTCTAATAACCATGCTTTAGCTTCCTCCCCTGTTTTGGATTCCCCATCAAATGTAGATGGTTTGATTTTCTTAAATTCTCCCTCAAGGTGATCCTCATGTTTCCTTTTTCTGTCTGTTTTCGTTTTATCTTCAACTGGAGGTGTACCTTCAGATGAGTTGTCCCCTTTCTCTGCTTTAGGAACATATTTATTGGAGGCCCTTTTACTAACCTCTTCTTCCTGGTTATCATCCTTTGGGATTTTCTTTGTCACTATACTTCGCAACAAGACTTAATATATTTCCTTATGTTCCTGCTGTGCTTTTTTCAGTTTCTCATTGTTTGCTTTGAAAACCTGCAACTCGACAATGTGATTTCTCATCGTTTCTAGAACTTCGGTAGGTGAGATTCTGTCACTGTTTTTTCTCTGATCTTCAGGAGGTCTTTGCCCAGGATTCTCTTCAACTTTGATTTCTGCTTCATCCTGGGCTGCCATGATTAGCACAGAACAAAAAAGAGTTTTATGTTTGTAACAATAATGGTTTGTTATTTTTACATAGACATAAATATGTGCTGAGAAATTAAGTTGGCCATGTTCAAGGTCCAAGTGTTGTAACCTTTGCTCTGATACCATATGTAATGTTTCCCATATTTTACAATAAAAAAAAAATTTCTTTATAAGATTACTATAATTTATCATTGATCTTAAAAGAGAACACCTTCTAACAATCATAATCTTCGTGACAGAGAGGTTTCACTACCCACTTGACATCCAAAAAAGGGTCTTGCCACTTCTTGGCTAGGTGCACATATGTAGTATGACATAATAACTCTAAACTCCATAAGAGTGAGGGTGAAACTACTACCTAGGGCTTAAGTTCCTTTGGTCCTCATTCTAGAGCACATGGTGTTTTCTTTTGTAAACTATAGGACCCTTTCCTATCTACACAAATCCCATAGTGTAAAATACATTACCCTTAACACTCCTGATCGTTTGTTGATATCGTGGTGATTTTTGGTACAAGTGTTAATACTCGAGCAATGTGACTGTCGCAAAGGGTCCCGATTACTGTTCGTTCAACTACATGTTAACTAATCGAATCTAAACGTTTACCGGGCTATAGTAAGAAGTAAAATATAACCAGAACGAAAAAGGATGCGCGCTCCAAACCTAGTCGGTCTGCACTTTTTCTTCTCCATAACTCAGAGTTATGTAAGGTGGCAGGGGGTGTACTATCAAAATTTAAGTCCCTACCTGCAATATTAAACACAGAAACTAGTGGCGTACTCCTTGGGCTAGTGCTCAGCCTTCGTTTCCACTGCACTCTTGCCACCTTGCATCGATCACATGGACTCGGTACGGATCTATGCTCATTGCCATTACTCAGCTCATTAGGGGTTTTCCATTATTTGTTTTGTCAATTCCTATCCCTGTGTTTATGCGAAGAAAATGGTCAAACAACCTCTATTACTCTTCGGCCTGATGTAGTGACCAAACATCGAGGAGTTGGGGCTCATGTCGATGAAAGGAGCATCTAGAGAAATACTAGTTGGAGCCTTTGCAAGTTAAGCATTCTTCTACAGTGGTTATTCATTCTTTATCCTACGTGGTTACATCAACTGGTAATGATACGTAGGCTCTGTCGATATCCTCCTAGAATCTGATGTATTAGAAAATACTTGTTGTTTGTTCTATAAAGGCTTTTAAGTAGGAGGTTAGACTATTGTATTAGAGGCAGAGTCTATTGAAACCGGGTTTTGTCGCTTCATGGTTTTCCCCACCTCTATCTGATATGTAACCAAAGAATTATCTTCTTGAACCCTAAGTGTTTAAATCTTGGAAAGTTTTTGTGGAATAACATCATGGCCGAAAGTTGTAATTCTGTGTTAATAATTAATTTTATGAGGGTTCTTCGTCGAGGGCGAGTTCGATTCTCCAGTGGGTAATACTCATTTTTCTAAGGATTGATATCTTTTTGTACTTTCTGTAGGAAAAGGTTGCATTCATCTGCATTGAACCTTTATACTCCACCTCCTGACCTCACTGTAAGAGATCTTGGTATTCTAGGTATATCAACCACAGTTCCTTGTAGGTTCTCTTTATTACTTGTACATGATAGAGATTTATTCAGGGTTTCACTAACTGTGGCTCAATGCGTCTGATGTACAGTGATGGTTTTACTATGCCTTAATAATATTTTGAGTCTTTAAAAGAATTCCCTGAGAGGTTTTACCCTATGCTCATCCAGAGACACATGGTCGTTATGAAACTTAAAAGGATTGTTGCCTCATCTTTATAAAAGGGAAGACGATAGGGTTTTATTTTTCGACACCCCGATTTCCTGTTGAACTCGTTGTCTATTACTGTCGGTTGTCAACATATATTTTGTTACAGTGGAAAGGGTGAAGTCTTATGGTTGTAATGGTTCTACAATTTCTGTATAATGCTAGTGTATAATCTCTGCATATTTTAATCATTTCCATTTCAACAGTTCTTTGTATTTATTTCTAGTAATCATGGTTAAAGAATTGTTTATAGCGATCTAATGATGGGACCCCTGGTTTTGTGAGGGTACCCATCAGATTGACCTTGATATGCTCCTCCATTCCAGTCTGTGGATGTCTTCCTCAACCACGTGGATGACACGAATGATCCAGATCGCAAGTTAAGTGATGTTGCGAATTCATAGATATATATTTCTGTAGCATAAATATTGTCTTGGATTTTAATCTAATTTGTTATTTGATTTTCTATTAAATTCTTGTTCTCATTATTGTCCTTACTTCCTTGCAGGATTGTCGATGCTTGCAATCTTCCGACTTGAAATCATGCCCTGTACAGAAGGTATTCGGGTTCTGAAGTAGCGCTTAAACAATACCTTCCAGGTTCTATTATGTGAATAGATTAGTCTACAACTATCATGGGTAGAAGTGCCATATTTCTATGGCAGTTGATTCAAATCTGGAGGATGAGCTTCCACATAGGGGAAATAAACTTGTAAATATCATGTTTGTTGAGATATGTACAACTATAATGTTGCATTTGCATTCTAATTCTATCTAGTTTTATCCCGTTTCATAATCATCTTGTCTAGAAGACCCTAACTAATGTCTATCTCAAATTCTTTCAGTGATCAAAGAGACCTGCAAAATAAGAGGCAACCAAATCTTTCTACTTCTACTAGATCTTGTTAGGTAAGAACTAAATCTATCTATACTTGATTTAACTTAAGCATAGACACTATCATGAATAACATAGTGAAAGGAATAGGCCCAATTGATATCAATGGAAATCCAATACGAAGGCACTTACAAATCACCTGTGATGTTGCAACAATTTTCTCCAAGATCTCCAGTACAACCCTTCCATGAATGTATTGAGATCAAAATGATGATACATCAAATGAATTCCTTCCCCCCTTCACCATGGAAATGCTCTCAATATATAGGATTGGGAGGCTTAACCACCATGGAGAAGATCACTCACTAAATCCACTAAATTGAGATCTCCAAGATTTTTAAGGAGAAAATATCTCTCAAGGATTTAAGGGAGAAAATATCTCTCAAGGATTTTAAGGAGGAAATATCTCTCAAGATCCACCAAATTAGGATTTTGGTTTGAGAAAATCTATCAACCATCCACGAGACTCTCAAATTCTCCTTCAGATTAAGAAACTAAATGTGAGGTGGATTCTCACACTAACTTAATTTCCTTTTTTGAATAATAATGAATAATATATGTGCACATAGTATTTTGACCTTCATATGAAAAATTTCTCCTACACACTAACTAGGAATTGTGACAAATGGTATTTCATGGTGTCAAGGTGTTGCAACAATTTGTAAAGTGCATGTGAAACTTAGTAAGGTGCATATCACACTTGAAAAAGTGCATGCGACACTTTGTAAGGTAAACACGACACTTGTGACACTTAGGTGTAAATAGGTGTGACACTTAAGTGTGACATTTTGGTGTGTAACAATGCTCTTTATTGAGAATGTTAACAACAATTTGAACAGCTTCTCCCCAAAAGGTTTTGGGTACTTTTGATTCATCAGGCATGGCCCTGACCATTTCTTGAACTATTTTGTTCATCCTTTCTACTACTCAATTATGCTGAGGGGTTTTGGCAATAGCAAATTGTCTCTTGATCCCATGCTTTTCAAAATAACCGTTGAATTCATCAGATGTGAATTCTCCTCCTTTGTCTAATCTGAGGCACTTTATTTTTAAGTCCTTTTCATTTTCAACCTATGCTTTGAAGATTTTAAATTTTTCAAAAACCTCATATTTATGCTTCAAGAATCCAACCCAAGTCATTCAGGTATAGTCATCAATCAGCAAAATTAAATATCTTTCACCTCGAGGTGATTGTGTACTAGTGGGGCCACAAAGATATGTATGAATCAGCTCAAGAGGTCGATTGGTGGAGTGTTCTCTTGCCTTGAATTGAACTCTTTACTGCTTTCCAAATTGACATGACTTGCATACAACATTCTCAGGTTTGTAAATTCTAGGCATATCTCGTACAACATTCTTTCTTCCCAACTTAACAAGATGATCAAAACTAAGATGACCTAGCTTTTTGTGCCAAATCCAACTCTCATCAGTTTTACCAATACAACATTTTTCATTTCCTTCTTCTAGAACATATACATTCTCTGAAGTTCTAACTACCTTTACAACAATCTTCCCTATATTTGCATCCATTACTTTACAAACTTTTGAATTTGTATGAAAGAGAACATTGTGTCCTTGGTCACACATTTGACTTACACTCAACAAGTTATGTTTTAGACTATCTACATACAACGCATTATATGCTTTGGTCTTTCCCTTCTTATCTTCATCTAGTATAACAATTCATTTTCCTCTAATTATAGCTAAAAAATTGTTTCCAAAGGTAACATTACCACCTTTTTCTTTAGTTAGGAATTCAAATTTACTCTTGTCTACTATGACGTGCTTGGAGCAGCCACTCTCAATATACCATTGATTTTCTTGATTTTTGGCATATAGAGCCAATCCACAATTTTCTTGGTTTTTATTTTTCTTCCTCCAAATCTTGGTAAAATCTTCTTGTCTATCTTGCTTATAAATAGGCAACATATTGCTTCTCCATTCACTTTCCTTGTGTCCAAAATTGTTGCATATGTGTCATTCAAGGTCATTTAGTAGAGGAGAGAAAGCATTATTGAAGGAATTTTGATACATAGCCATTCAAGGTTTATTGAATTTCATTCCTATATTGTTGTTATGTTTAAAAATCCAGCACCTCACAAGCTTATGTCCAAAGTTTCCACAAGAGAAACATTATCCAAAGAAAAAATTTGGATGCTTTGGAATGAAAATCTTACTTGTAGGAATCGTTCTTTGTCTGTTGTTTTGATAGGATTCATGCACATGTTGCTTCCTTGCTTCATAGTTGGGATGGTCCATTTTTTACTACTTCTTATTATATTTTGACTTGTTAAGCTAACCCTTGAGATCATATGTATAACTTTTAGGTTTCTCACTAGTTGGCATGTTGGTGCTTGATTCTCTTTTGACAATTTTCATACTTTCCTTATATCCTAGCCCTGTCTTGTCATCTGGTGATCTCTAATTTCTGAGAATGTTATATATATATTTTTAGATCCTTTTATGAATTTCATTTGAGTTTTGGATTTCTCTAGATCCCTTCTGAAGGCAAGTATTTTGCTTCTAGTTTGTCACAAATGTTCTCTTTTTCTTTTATCCGATTTATAAATATTTCTTCCCTTCGTTTGGCTTCTTCTAGATGGATTTTTAATATGACTATATCTATGTTAATCTCTTTGTCTTTTTCTTTATAAAATTGTAACTTTTCTTTTCTTAGTTTACTATTTTTCTTGAGTCGGGAGATTTCTTCTAGAGAACTAATAAGTTCCCCTTCCATGTCTACTACAACTTCACACTCTTTTGTGTCTATTTTTTCTTGATTAGAATTGTGTTATTCCAGATCCATGAGTTTTTTTTTTCATGTAGAGTTGTATCTGGCTCATATATTTCTTCTTCAATGTCTGAAGAGATGCTATTATCCTCTTTTGAATAAAAATTGTTCCTTTTATAAGACTTTTTCTTCCTAGGTTTATCCTTTCTTTTTCTTTCTTTTTCATTAGTGTTGTTTTGTTTGAAAGGACATTTAATGCAAAATGACCAACTTTACCACAATGAAATCATTTGAATGGTAACACACCTTTATATTTTCCGTAGCCCCTCTTCAGTTTCCTTACAAAGTTGGCTTCTTCTTCTTCTTCTTTTGAGAAATGTTCTCATGAATCATGATCTTGAGATTTTGTTGATTTGAATGATGCCTTGAAGACTGCATCCTTTAGATCTAGCTATTCTTTCCTCATCCTCATCTCATAAGCAATTAGAATTTCATGGAGCCTATCCACAGTCAATTTATCCAGTTCATGCATTTATTCTATAGCATAAACCTTTTCATCAAGTTTTGAGGGAAGAGATCTCAGAACCTTCTGAACTACTATAACTTCTTCAATCTTCTCACCTAGACCTTTCATAGTGTTTACAATCTCATCTACTCTAAGAAAGAAGCCCGTGACATTTTCATCTTCACTCATTATTAGGATTTCAAATTGCATTATGAAAGCCTGAAGATTGGCCAACTTTACTTTCTCATCTCCTTCATGATTTTTTTCCAGTTTTTCCCATATTTCCTTTGTGGATTCCAACTCCATTACTTTGAAAAATTTTGTGTCTACAAGTCCTCCTTGAGTGGAATTCATATCTCTTGCATTACTATAGTAATTTTTCTTTCCAAATTCATCAATTGGAAGACTAGTTGGGATTTTGTAACATCTCGCTCTTGTGCGCACTGAGCGAACTTATTCTTTGAGGACACTTGCTTGCAAGTGATCCAGATTATTATACTATTGGTCGTTGATTATGATTATGAGACGTTATAGATTGATGACATGTTATGTTGTTGTATTGACATAGACAGGTTTTATTGACTCGGTTTTCCTGAGTGTGTAGGATTTTGGACCTCGAGGATGAAGAGGCATTGATGAAACCCCTTGGACTCTGGATCAAGTCAGGGAGTGGACTATTGGGTTTTTATTATTGTTGATATGACATATGCACATATGATTGGATGTTATGATGATTGATTGTATTTCTGACATGATTCATTGATGATGTAGGCTGACGATAGCTTGTCGACCGGACTCACATGTGGAGTAGAGGGGTCACACACGACTACCAGAGATGTTGAGGGAGAGGTGTGGATAACAACTCTGCCACAACCTACTAGCACTCCCGCCGTGGCTCGAATTGTAGGTTAACGATTACCTAGTTTGAGAAGACCCACGATGTCATGAGGGAAGACTGCGAAAGTCAATCATGATGATTCTAAGGGGCATGCAACAAGGCAGAGGCCTTTTTCCTTAGAGGCCCTTAGTCTCCCACAAGATCACCTGGCGGAGTATTGACTCCAGGGGTTTTTCATGTGTACCAATTCTGTCAAGAGGTGAGTGGAACCCTTGGAGCACGTAGTGCGTCCTGAAGGGCACGTTGTGCAAGAAAAATGGAAAGAGGTGAGTGGCACCCTTGGAGCACGTAGTGCGTCCTGAAGGGCACGTCGCACAAGGGAAACATAATGAGGTGAGTGGCACCCTTGGAGCACCTAGTGCATCCTGAAGGGCACGTCACATTGTTAACTAATAAATGAATAAACCTAGATGGACTTAGAATGAATAATGCGATGAGAAAGATTTAAAACAATTTCCCTAAAAATGTCACCCAGCCTAGGAAAATAAAATCTAGGTCTAAGTGATACTTGTGATAAAAAATTATATATTTGATAAAAATAAAAATAAAAATAAATAAATAATAATAATAATAATCATTAATCATGTGACGTGAAGGGGGTAAGCAATTCAATTAATTTATAAAAATATTTTGGGGGATAAAATTTAAAAAGGGGTAATAATTGTTTTTTTCCTTATGCTAATTAAAAATTTATTAATTAAAAAGAAAAAGGGGAAAAATATAATTTTCTACACTTGCCAATTTGAGTTTTAAATGAAAAGGGAAAGAGGGAAATTTAAAAGAATTAGGAAACTAAGGAAAAAGGAGGAAAAATAAAGAGAAAGGGAAACATAAGGGAAAAAGCAGAATGACTAACTTAGTAAGGTATCTTGCATTTAAGAACTTTCTAAATTGAACTCAACTAGTAAATTAGTAAGGGGGTAAGTCATTAAAATGTGTAAAGGAATATGGGGATACCTAGGAGCAATTCTAGGAATGTTTTTAGGTGGGTGAGGGAAATAGGAATAATTAAATAATTAATGAAATTATTTTCTGGTGCAACGAAGGGGATGGGTGACACATGTACGAGGAGGATTTTTCTGAATTAAATTTTTGAACAATAAATTAAATGGGAAATTGGGAAAGAGATGAGTTAGAAACTCTATATAAAGGAGTGAGGAGGAGGAGGATGGATCTCTTATGTTATGTGTAACGTTACGCTGCAGAATTTTAGACTTGACTGAATTAGCTTGTGGGAGTTGGGATACTCAGCTCGGTGAGGAGTGGTAGCTCAGCCTTGTGAGGCGAGATGGGAGCTAGTTATTCTCTGGTTTAGTGTGTGTGGCCCCTTTGTGGCTCGGGGGGATAAGGGGGAAGAAGAGTATCCCTAGCGTTGGCTGGGAGGTACCGGTGAAGTCTCGTCGGTCGGCAAGCGGGAGCTAGACGGAGCGCGCAGGACAACGACTCAGAGCGGACGACTTGGGCTATGGTACACTTACTTTAATTCTACATGGTTATTGACTTTACACTTTCAATTTTGTACTTTTAACTATGTAAAGAAGGTGTCTGACTTATCATTTTAATTTAGAACTTAATTTCCCCCATAGCCTTAAGCTCGCTACTTGACTTGATTTCCTTGGCATTTGATCCTTGATGTTGTGACTGTCATGTTGGTTTTAATTGATTTTTATGAAGGGTTTATGCCTGGTCTTTACCCTCATCCCTAGTTCCTCAGTCCACGCCTGAGCAGTCGGCCAGGAGCCGAATCGACAGTCGTCACTTCGGTGCACAACGACCTATAGATTCTAATTCCCTGCTTTTCTGTGCATGGATGATGAGCGAAGGATGCTTTTTCCCAGCTGTCTACCCCTGTTGATTGTTCTTGGTTGATTGATGGTCATTGCGCCTTCTTGCGATTGAGACCTCTGTGTGTTGTTCGTCTTCCTTCTTTGTGATTTTAATGACAACGCTTCTATTTATTTTGGAATACATTTATTTTTCCTTTCACTGGAAGGATGGTAAAATATATTCCTTGAATTACAACGAAAACTTACCTTGAATGTCTGCACCTTTTTAATCTTAACAATGACAACTTTTACTCGAAAGTATTTGTGTTTACTGTGCCTAAATGGTGGTGCATTGTTGTATATACTGGGTGTGTTTTTACTGCCTGCATTTTAACTGCATTTCCATTTAAAAATCCGATTCCAATTCATTTTTATATGCCTGCATTCAGTTCAATCTTCAATTCTGATTTCGTTTATATGCCTGCGTTTTTATTTATTAAATTCTTTTCGTTTATTTATTTTTATTGCTATCACAGTTATTGGCGATTTTATGAAGGTAGCACAGTAAGGTAAAATACAATAGTTTCCTTTTTAGTTAAACAATGATTATATCACCAATTCAGATAATGAATCCCATGGTATTCAAAATAGAATTGCCCCTTGGGTTGACCACGACTTACCATTTATCTTTTAAATCTATGGACTGTGTGGGAAGTGTTCTGGAGGTTGAGTTTATAGGTTCGGCATGTTTATGTTATACTGTTTAGTATTCTGCCCTGGCTTTGGTATAGAACTTGAATTAAATTCTTTTAAAAAATATCCAAGTGATTTTGAGGATAACACACACGATTCCTTCTGAAAACCCTCAACGATTGATGATAACACTCACAAATTCATTTGAAATTACATAATGATCCACTTCTAAATGTTTAATTGAGTTATCTATTTACCCAACCCTCTGATTATGGTATTGTCATTGAGATAGCGATTGGAATACTTCCTCTGAAGGTTTAATACACTAAGTTTTAAAACTGCATACAATAGTGTATGACAATGTTTGTCCGAGTGTTTGAGTTAGATTTTGGTAACATTGGTGGAGTCAGTTTTTGTTTGAGAGAGTCCCCAGATCCATGTTGAATCACCCCCTTTAATTTACAACAATATCAATTGTTGGTAGACCGCCTTGCACAGAGTTAAAAGACCACAATAAACTGGATAGCGATTTTTTTTGTATAATTATTTTTATATTCTGCATAACGATATAATGTTTCAGATAGAGATTGATTTCTAGAAAGATATCATAGTCAGAACGATTTATGAGTTATAGATAATACAATATTCATGTAGAGTGTAATTTCTCCCTTGCATGTAATTAAACTGCCTTCTATTCATCAACAAATACTTACCCACTGGATGCATTCTAAAGGGGCTTACTCAACACTATTTTTGGCCTTAACTTGCTAGAATTTAGCCCAGATGTATGCAGGAAATTCGCTCGGCATTATATTTTTAGCCTTTAATGCTAGACCACTAGAACATAGACATAATATCCTTTTTAAAAGATAGAATGTCTCTCAGCATTGAACTCCCTTTTTTCGCTCAGCATTGTATGCCTGGCATCACTTTTTGGTTGTGTTTCCTCCACCGTTATGCACAAAGTAAATTCTTCCACCTTTAATTTCCCAGCCTTGTGGTAGCGAATTGATCGCACTGAGATACTTTATGATAATTAATATATAATTGAAGCACAACGTGTTTATCTAATAGAATAGAGAACATCCACCGAATGACATTTTTAGACAATGACTTAAACATTATTATTTCTAATATTGTTAGACAACATGCTATATCTTAATATGTGTTAATGGTGTTATATCAATAGTGTTAGATATTGTTATTATAATGTTGTTATATATTGTTAAATTTGATTAATCTAGATTAGTTAATTTAGGCAGCAAGTCGATCATTTTGAGCAGCTAGCATAGATCAATAGCTCACTTAATTTAATGGGTAGTGGGTAATTTTTAATCTGCGCATCTCAATATTGTTAAGTACCTAATCTAGTTTACCTCTTGACAACTTTTATGGCCTTAGTAGTCGGTTAATAGATCGCTCCTTCGCACTTAGACGTCTTGTTTAATAGATTATAGTGTTGGGGTGTTGGCGAAGTCATGTAACAGTTGCACATTTCCCTTGAGTAACGTCACATGGAGTCTTGTTGACCGATTGCTTGGGGTTTAGGCGTAATCTTCTTGTCAGTTGCTTCAACGCCTAGCACGTTGGATTTCTTGAGTCCTTGGTCCCGTTAGGTGATGTTGTGCCAAGGTTATTGACGCATATATCACTTGGGGACGACATGATTCTTGATGAGGGGATCATGGCACACCCTATTGGATAGCGGCGAATGATAACTTGGCCAGAGTTGGTACCTTTCGTGTGAGTGTTGTTGAGCGTTGTAAGTTTTCTTTTGGCGCATGGGTTGAACGCCTTCATGCGTTTGGTCCGCGCGCCTTAAGGTTCTAGTCATTGGTCGTTAAGGTCATTGTGTTGGGAGGGGGATGTTGTCCCTTAGCTTGTAGGTGTGGTCTTGTTTGCGTTGGGCAGGTAGACTTCTCTCCTTGTTGTTCTACGCATGTTTCATCTAGTTGCTCTTGTGCCAGTGCGTGGAGTCATAGTTGTCTGTTGCATGTTCTGCGGGCATGGCGCTCATCGTCAGATGTGTTGTTTAGCTGTAATCGTTGTTGTCATCTTGTTTAAAAAAAAAAAATCACCTTCTTCTTCGCTCGTAGTCGTAACGAAGGGGTCGTTACATATGGTATCAGAGCGGGTTCAACCCGCGACTCAGGATCACTACGTCTTTTGTTGATATGATATTTGATTATAATGTTGCTAATTAAGTTGACTTGTATTCGTACAAGTAATCATGGTTAGAGGACACCGCGGAGGCAGACGACGGGGTGCTAGGGGAGGAGGCGCGACGCCTCCAACAACATCCACGCCTGAGGGGTCTAACCCCCAGGGAGACGAACAAGTTGTCAGGAAGGAGCAGATAGTGGTGGGTGATGTGGTTGGGATGATGAGGTCTTTTCAATGGATGTCTGAGGCACTGATCAGTCCTTTGAATAGAGATGAGGCCAGGGCGCCGACACCCCCTGAGGGTCCACCGCGCGCTCCAGTTGGTACTGGTAACATTCATCGCGAACTTGAGAAGGTCAAATTTCCCTAGTTCTTCGGTGCCCCAGATGACGCAGTCGTCAAGGCATGGTTGGAGAATATGGCGATGTGCTTTGCACTTCGTGACTATACCTCCAACATGAAGGTCCACATGGTGGTCTTTCAATTGAAGGGGAGTTCTCTTCTATGGTGGAAGACGCTCCTGCCATAGTTGAACATGGCCATCAAAGACATGTCATGGGAACTGTTCGAGGAACGGTTCTAAGAGAGGTACCTTTCAGAGGAATTCATTGAGCATCAACTCAATGAGTTCAACACCTTACGACAGAGCAGTCGTACGAGGCCCATTTTATGGAGTTGCTTTGGTATGCTCCACATCTTAATACTAAGAAACTTAAGGTCAACAGGTTCGTGTTCGACCTTAATCACAACATACGTGAAAAGGTTAGGATTTTGATGCCTCAGACCTTGCGTGATGTCGTCCAGAAGGCCCTCATAACAGAGGAGGAGATTATGAGCAAGGGTCAGAGCAGGACTCTAGCGAGACCAACAGGGCAGGTATCATCTGGTGTGTCGCAGCATCAGACACCAGTCAGACATACGCCAGGATATCATGGCTTCCAAAGAGGATCCAATTTCACTACACCTTAGCGACTAACACCTCAACAGCGGACCCCTTACCGATGACCACAACATCAATAGCACTGTCGACCACAACAACAACAGTTTAGGCATGTTCAGCAGAACAGACCAGGATTCTAGGCCAGTGGGCCGTCAGCTTCTACTTCGGGTACCAGGAATACTAGACTGAAGAAGGGGTGTTGGACTTGTGGGGAGCCACACTACCAACGCGACTGCCCAGTGGAGAGGACTAGAGAATATGGATCAGTCAGACCCACTACCATGGGAGATTTGGACAAGGCCCATCGGATTCATACAGTGGTGAATAACTGTCAGGCAGAGCACCAGTCGACTATTCTCGAGATGTTAGGTACCATTGCTGACTAGACCCTTAGTATTTTGATAGATCCTGGTGCTACTGAGAGTTTTATTTCTGGTGCAGCGCTAAAAAGGATTAAGGTAAAGGTAGTCGAACAGGATGAGTTTAGCTTTGTAGAGATGGATTCGGGAGCCAAACAGAAGGTTGGAGAAAAGGTTACGGGCTGTACCCTTAATCTGGGAGAGTTTGTCACCAGGGACAACCTGTACGTCATGATCTTAGGATCTTATGACATCGTGATTGGTATGGACTGGTTGGAATTGCATGAGGTGATACTCAACTGTAAGAGGAAATGGTTGAGCTTGGTCGATGATGAGGGACATAGATGCATGATTGTAGGTAGGAAACAGGGAGTTTCCCTGAGGTTTATCTCTTCCTTGCAGTTACGGAAGGGCATGTGCAAGGGATGTAAGATTTATGTGATCCTTGAGTTGAATGAAAAAGGAGTAGCGGAAGGTCTAGAACACCTACCAGTGGTGAGAGAGTTTGCAGACGTCTTCCCAAAGGAGTTACCTGGGATGCCGCCAGAGAGGGAATTGGAGTTTACCATAGACCTAAAACCGAGGTCTGAACCGATAGCTAGAATATCTTATTGGATGTCGACCCCGGAGTTACAGGAGTTGAGAATGCAATTGAAGGATTTTCTATACTTGGGACTTATATGTCCAAGTCTGTCACCGTGGGGTGCGCCTGTTATTTTCATACGAAATAAGGATGGGTTGTGGAGACTCTTCATTGACTACTATCGATTGAACAAGGAAACAATCAAGAATCAATATCCATTGCCAAGGATTGATGATCTATTCGATCAGATGAAGGGTGCGATGGTGTTTTCCAAGATCAATTTGCGATCAGGGTATCACCAGTTACAGATCAAGGAGGATGATGTCCCTAAGACCACCTTTAAGATGAGGTTTGGACATTACGAGTTTATTGTTTTACCATTTGGACTGACAAACACCCCAAGGGTATTTATGAGTTTGATGAGCGGGGTGTTATGTGAGTACTTGGACAAGTTTGTCCAAGTATTCATTGACGATATTTTGATTTACTCTCGAATGACGGAGGAGCATGACGAGCACTTGCGCTTGGTACTACAGTGTCTACGAGAGCACAAATTGTATGGGAAATTGTCCAAATGCTCGTTTTATCAATCGAAGATTCACTACTTAGGGCATGCCATCTCCAGCGAAGGTATCGTCGTGGATCCGACAAAGGTCGAGGCTATTATGGAATGGCCTGCGCCGACGAATCTCCCGGAAGTGCGTAACTTCATGGGTTTAGTAGGATACTATCGATGGTTCGTTGAGGGATTTTCAAAGATAGCAAATTGAATCACGGAATTGCAAAAAAAGAACAAGAAGCTTGTTTGGACCGAGAAATGCGCGGAAGCATTTCGGAGGCTCAAGGAGTTTTTGACAATGACACTGATACTAAAGGTCCCTAACATGGACGCGGACTTCTTGGTATGCACTAACACATCCAAGGAAGGCTTAGGCGAAGTCCTGATGCAAGACGGTCGAGTGATTGCTTACATCTCGAGGAAACTGAGAAGGCATGAGGAGAACTATGCGACGCACTATTTGGAGTTGTTAGCCATTGTATATACCTTGAAGGTTTGGAGACACTACCTTGTTGGATGAAAATTTGAACTAAATATGGACCACTGTGGACTACAACACATCTTTACGCAAAGTGGCCTGAACACGCGACAACGACGTTGGTCGGAACTGCTTAGCGAGTACAATTTCGATATTTCTTACATAAAAGGAACATTGAACTGAGTGGCAGATGCATTGATTTGAAGACCACACATATTTTCTATGTTGCCTCTTTAGACGAATCTACGCGAAAATATTCTAACTTTACAGCGCGACGATGACTGGTACAAGGAGGTCGAGGATTTTATCAGACAAAACACAATGATGGTACCAAGATTTGAAGGATTTACGTTTGATGATGATGGATTATTGAGGTTTAAAAATCAGATTTACGTACCACTGAATGACGAGTTGAGGACTTTAATCCTAAACGAGGCTCACAAAGTAGTGTACATGGCTCACCCGAGAGTCATGAAGATGAGGGCGAACCTTAAACCCTTATTCTTCTGGAAGGGAATGAAGGAAGACATAGTCAACTATGTGGCCAGATGTCTAGAATGTCGGCAAGTAAAGGATGAACATAGACATCCAACAAGATTACTACAACCACACATTATTCCGGAATCAAAATGGGAGGTTATTTCGATGGATTTCATTGTTGGATTGCCACTGACGACAAGGAGACACGACTCAATTTTCGTAGTAGTTGACACTCTAACGAAGAGTGCTCATTTTATTCCTATGTGTACGATGTATCATGCAGTTGACATAGCTAGAGTTTTCATCAGTGAGATTGTGAGGCTGCATGGCGTGCCTAAGAGGATTATATCTGATCGAGGATCGATGTTTACTAGACAATTTTGGACTAGTTTCCAAGAGGCCTTAGGAACCCAACTTAACTTTAGTACTATGTATCACCCGGAGACTGACAGGCAGACTGAACGAATGAACCAAACCTTGGAGGACATGTTGTGCATGTACATGATGGATCAACAAAATCATTGGGAAGAATTCTTGCCACTGGTAAAATTCTCTTATAACAATAGTTACCAAAGTACCATTAAGATGGTGCCTTTCGAGTTTCTTTATGGGCGACCATGTCGGATGCCTTTGAGTTAGGATCAACTTAAGGATAGGGTCCTGGTGGGACCAGAAGTGATCCAAGAAATGGAAGAGAAAATGCAAACAATAAGACAAAGGATCAAAGAAGCGCAGGATCAGCAGAAGAGTTATGCCAATGCGCACCGTAGTTACGATGTTGGCTATCAAGTCTTCTTGCGGGTAAAACTGCATAAGAGTTCGATTAATTTTGGAAAGGGAGCTAAACTCTCTCCTAAGTTCATGGGACCTTTCGATATTGTGGAGAGGAAGGGGCCTGTGGCCTATTGACTAGCCTTACCTGATTCTTTGAGGTGTATGCACAATGTTTTTCACGTATCTGTTTTGAGCCATTAAATTAGTGATCCTACACATGTTATTGACATGATTTCCTTGCAAGTATCGGACGAGGGGGCACTCATGGCTGAGTTGATCCGCATCCTGGATCATCGCATTCGAAAGCTACGATGTCGAACAGTAGATCAGGTCAAGGTCCAGTGGGACAACTATAGTTCGCACTCTGTGACCTGGGAGGACACATATGATATGCGCCAACAGTTTCCATTTTTGTTTGATAGATAGACTTATGATACTGTGATACACATTATTTCAGAACTTATATACTGTGAAACTTTGGGACGAATTTGAGACCAAGAGAGGGTGTATGTAACATCCCACTCTTGCATGCACTGAGCGAACTTATTCTTTAGGGACACTTGCTTGCAAGTGATCCAGATTATTATATTATTGGTCATTGATTATGATTGTGAGGCGTTATGGATTGATGACATGTTATTTTGTTGTATTGACATAGACAGGTGCTATTGAATTGGTTTTCTTGAGCGTGCAGGATTTTGGACCTCGAGGATGTAGAGGCATTGATGAAACCCCTTGGACTCTAGATTGAGTTAGGGAGTGGACTATTGGGTTTTTATTATTGTTGATATGACATATGCACATCTGATTAGATGTTATGATGATTGATTTTATTTCTGCCATGATTCATTGATGATGCAGGCTGACGATAGCTTGCCGACCAAACTCACATGTGGAGTAGAGGGGTCACGCACGACTACCAGAGACATTGAGGGAGAGGTGTGGACAACATCCCTGCCACAACCTACTAGCACTCACGTCATGTCTCAAACTATAGATTAATGATTACCTAGTTTGAGAAGACCCACGATGTTGTGAGGGCAGACTGCGATAGTCGCTCATGATGATTCTAAGGGGCGCACAATAAGGCAGGGGCCTTATTCCTTAGAGGCCCTTAGTCTCCCACAAGATCACCTGGTGGAGTATTGACTCCAGGGGTTTATGATGTCTACCAAGTCAGTCAAGAGGCGAGTGGCACCCTTGGAGCACATAGTGCATCCTGAAGGGCATGTCGCACAAGAAAAATGGAAAGAGGTGAGTGGCACCCTTGGAGCACGTAGTGTGTCTTGAAGGGAACGTCGCGCAAGGGAAACAGAATGAGGCGAGTGGCACCCTTGGAGCACCTAGTGCTTCCTGAAGGGCACATCACGTTGTTAAATAATAAATGAATAAACCTAGATGGCCTTAGAATGAATAATGCAATGAGAAATATTTAAAACAATTTCCCTAATAAAATGTCGCCTAGCCTAGGAAAATAAAATCTAGGTCTAAGTGATACTTGTGATAAAAAATATATATATTTAGATAAAAATAAATAAATAAATAATAATAATAATCATTAATCATGTGACGAGAAGGGGGTACAAGAAATTCAATTAATTTATAAAAATCTTTTGGAGGATAAAATTTAAAAAGGGGAAATAATTGTTTTTTTTCTTATGCTAATTAAAAATTTATTAATTAAAAAGAAAAAGGGGAAAAATATAATTTTCTACACTTGCCAATTTGAGTTTTAAATGAAAAGGGAAAGAGGGAAATTTAAAAGAATTAGGAAATTAAGGAAAAAGGGGGAAACATAAAGAGAAAGAGAAACACAAGGGGAAAAACAGAATGACTAACTTAGTAAGGTATCTTGCATTTAAAAACTTTCTAAATTGAACTCAACTAATAAATTAGTAAGGGGGTAAGTCATTAAAATGTGTAAGGGAATATGGGGACACCTAGGAGCGATTCTAGGAATGCTTTTAGGTGGGTGAGGGAAATAGGAGTAATTAAATAATTAATGAAATTATTTTCTGGTGCAACGAAGAGGATGGGTGACACATGTACAGGGAGGATTTTTATGAATTAAATTTTTGAACAATAAATTAAATGGGAAATTGGGAAAGAGATGAGTTAGAAACTCTATATAAAGGAGTGAGGAGGAGGATGATGGATCTCTTCTGTTAAGTGTAACGTTACGCTGTAGAATTTTAGACTTGACTGACTTAGCTTGTGGGAGTTGGGATACCCAGCTCGGTGAGGAGTGGTAGCTCGACCTTGCGAGGCGAGCTGGGAGCTAGTTGTTCTCTAGTTTAGTGTGTGTGGTCCCTTTGCAGCTCAGGGGGATAAGGGGGAAGAGGAGTACCCCTAGCGTTGGCTAGGAGGTACTGGTGAAGTCTCATATGTCGACAAGTGGGAGTTGCACGGAGCACGTGGGACAACGACTCAGAGCGGACGACTTGGGCTACGATACACTTACTTTAATTCTGCATGGTAGATTATTATTGACTTTACGCTTTCAATTCTGTACTATTAACTGTGTAAATAAGGTGTTTGACTTATCATTTTAATTGAGAACTTAATTCCCCCCATAGCCTTAATCTCGTTGCTTGACTTGATTTCCTTGGCATTCGATCTTTTATGTTGTGACTGTCCTGTTGGTTTTAATTGATTTTTATGAAGAGTTTATGCCTGGTCTTCTCCCCCATCCCTAGTTCGTCAGTCCATGCCTGAGCAATCGGCCAGGAGCCGAATCGACAGTCGTCACTTCGATGCACAACGACCTATAGATTCTAATGCCCTGATTTTCTATGCGTGGATGACGAGCGAAGGATGTTTTTGCCCAGTCGTTTTCCCCTATTGATTTTTCTTGGCTGATTGATGGTCATTGCGCCTTCTTGCGATTGAAACCTCGGTGTGTTGTTCATCTTCCTTCTCTGTGATTTTAATTACAATGATTCTATTTATTTTGAACCGCATTTATTTTTCATTTCACTCGAAGGATGGTAAAAGGTATGCCTTGAATTACAACGAAAACTTACCTTGAATGTTTGCGCCTTTTTACTCTTAACAACGACAATTTTTACTCGAAAGTATTTGTGTTTACTGTGCCTAAATGGTGGCGCATTATTGTATATACTGGGTGCATTTTTACTGCCTGTGTTTTAACTGCATTTTCGTTTAAAAAGATGATTCCAATTCATTTTTATATGCCTACAATCAGTTCAATCTCCGATTCCAATTTCGTTTATATGCTTGCATTTTTAATTATTAAATGCTTTCCGTTTATGTATTTTTAATGTTATCACAGTTATTGGAGATTTTATGAAGGTAACACAGTAAGGTAAAATACAGTAGTTGCCTTCTCAGTTATACAACGATTATCTCACTAATTCAGATAATGAATCCCATGGTGTTTGACAACGAATTTCCCCTTGGGTTGACCACGACTTAGCATTTATCTTTTTAATCTATGGATTGTGCGGGAAGTGTTCTGGAGGTTGAGTTTATAGGTTTAGCATGTTTATGTTATAATGTTTAGTATTTTTCCCTAGCTTTGGTATAGAACCTAAATTAAATTATTTTAAAGAATATCCAAGCGATTTTGAGGATAACATGCACGATTCCTTCTAAAAACCCTCAGCGATTAATGATAGCACTCACGAATCTATCTGAACTTACACAACGATCCACTTCTAAACTTTTGATTGAGTTAGCTATTTACCCAACCCTTTGATTATGGTACTTTCACTGGGACAGCGATTGGAATACTTCCTTTGAAGGTTTAATACACTGAGTTTTAAAGCTGTGTATGACAGTGTACGACAACGTTTGTCTAAGTGTTTGAGTTAGATTTTGGTAACATTGGTGGAGTTAGTTTTTGTTTGAGCGAGTCCCCAGATCTGTGTTGAATCACCCCCCTTAATTTCCAACAATATCAATTGTTGGTAGACCACCTTGCACAGAGTTAAAAGACCACAATAACCTGGATAACAATTTTTTTGTATAATTATTTTTATATTCTGCATAACGATATAATCTTTCAGAGAGAGATTTATTTCCAGAAAGATATCATAGTCAAAATGATTTATGAGTTATAGCTAATACCGTAGTTGTGTAGAGTGTAATTTCTACCTTGCATGTAATTAAACTGCCTTGTATTCATCAACGAATACTTACCCACTGGATGCGTTCTAAAGGGGCTTACTCAACACTATTTTTGGCCTTCACTTGCTAGAATTTCACCCAGATGTATGGAGGAAATTCACTCGGCATTATATTTTTAGCCTTCAATGCTGGACCACCAGAACATATACAGAATCTCCCTTTTAAAATCTAGAATGTCGCTCAACATTGAACTCCCTTTTTCACTTAGCATTGTATGCCTGGCAACACTTTTAGGTTGTGTTTCCTCCACCATTATGCACACAATAAGTTCTTCCACCTTTAATTGCCCAACCTTGTGGTAGAAAATTGATCGCACTGAGATACTTAATGCTAATTAATATATAATTGAAGCACAACGTGTTTATCTAATAGAATAGAGAACATCCATCGAATGACATTTTTAGACAACGTCTTAAACATTATTATTTCTAATATTGTTAGACAACGTGCTATATCTTAATATGTGTTAATGGTGTTATATCAATAGTGTTAGATATTTTTATTGTAATGATGTTATATATTGTTAAATTTGATTAATCTAGATTAGTTAATTTAGGTAGCAAGTCGATCATTTTGAGCAGCTAGCGTAGATCAATAGCTCACTTAATTTAATGGGCAGCGGGTAATTGTTAATCGGTGCATCTCGATGATGTTAAGTACCTAATCTAGTTTACCTCTTGACAACTTTTATGACCTTAGTAGTTGGTTAATAGATCACTCCTTCACACTTAGACATCTTGTTTAACCGATTATGGTGTTGGGGTGTTGGTGAAGTCACGTAACAGTTGCACATTTCCCTTGAGTAACGTCACCTAGAGTCTTGTCGATCGGTTGCTTGGGGTGTGGGTGTAGTCTTCTTGTCAGTTGTTTCGGCTACTAGCGCGCTAGATTTCTTGAGTCCTTGGTCCCATTAGGTGATGTTGTGCCAAGGTTATTTACGCGTCTATCACATGGGGACGACATGATTACTGATGAGGGGATCATGGCGCGCCCTATTGGATAACAACGAATGATAACTTGGTCGGAGTCCGTACCTTCCGTGTGAGTGTTGTTGAGCATTGTAAGTTTGCTTTTGGTGCATGGGTTGAATGCCTTCATGTGTTTGGTTCACGCACCTTGAGGTTCTAGTCATTGGTCGTCAAGTTCATTGTGTTGGGAGGGGGATGTTGTCCCTTAGCTTGTAGGTGTGGTCTTGTTTGCGTCGGATGGGTAGATGTCTCTCCTTGTTGTTCTACGCATGTTTCGCCCAGTTGCTCTTGTGCCAATGCGTGGAGTCATAGTTGTCTGTTGCCTATTCTGAAAGTGTGGTGCTCTCCGTCAAATGTGTTGTTTAGCTGTAATCGTTGTTGTCGTCCTGTTTAAAAAAAAAAAAAACTGCACCTTCTGCTTCGCTCGTAGTCGTAACGAAGGGGTCGTTACAGATTTTATAACCGTCTTCTAGAATTTTCCAGACTTCCATCCCAAGTGACATCAAGTAGGTCTTCATTCTAATTTTCCAAAATGAAAAATTTGTTCCATTAAATAGAGGAGGTCTGGTTGAAGAAAAATAATTTTTACATTCCATACTTTCTGTGTGATCTTCATTCTACTCAATGGTGTCCTTCAAGTCCATCAGAAACCATCTTTATGATTTCCTTGAGAATCATTCGGCTCAAAACTAAATTCTAAGTGGATATCCAGATTATCCTATCTTATAGATTTCCAATGACTTCTTTCGTTCTCAATTTTGAGCAAAAATTTATAGGCAATCAAATATTGTCAATTTACCCTTTTAGTGCACCTTTCTCCTTATTGCAAATAATCTCAAACACCAACTTTGGCTAGCTACAAAGATATATCTATTGAGAACCAAGAAAACTTTTCAACATGGTACATATGATATTTCTAACACTGAATTCAAAACAACTCTCATATTTTCCAACTGATGCTCTAATCAAAATTTGCAACAATATGGAAATGAAAACTTTTCCTCTTTGCACTTTCTTTTCTCTTAGCAATTTTATCATTGTTCCTGCTTCCCTACACCA
>ML790293.1:76809-124477 GCA_009831015.1 Picea engelmannii | reverse complement strand
CCTCGTACTCTATGCCTTCACCTTCTTCTTTTCAAACTTCGGTCCAAACGCCACCACATTCATCGTAATCTTCATCATAATTTAATTAGACAACAGTTTATAGAAATACTGCATGAGAAAATAGCAACATGAGCAATCCAAAGGCAAGCAACGATTCAACAATTAATAAATCGGGTGTATTGGTAAATCAATAATTCCGACAATAGAAACACATATTTTTCAAATACTCTAAGCACAATCCAGGCGTTAATCACTCTTAGAGATTATAGTCCATGGACTTTGTTTATAGCATGGGTAACACCATTACTTTATTTTTGAAAGCCCAGATTTCATTTATGAATGTGAAAATAGCTGAATCGAATTCCAGGCAAATCGAGGCTTATGGTTTTTCTTTATTTAGCTCAAATTTTAATGAAATTTGAAAAATATCGATTTTGAGATGAATTTTATTGATTTAACCCAAATTTTGATGAAATTTGAAAAATAATAGTTAAAGTGAAGTATGATTTTCTAAACTTTCTCATTCACATTCACAAATAGTATAAAGGCACCTTTCATCTTTTAATATAAAAAGATATCTTATTAATTATCTATCATACATTACTATAAAGATTTTATCTAATATTTTTAATAATTTTATGAGTATAAATTTTAAAAATATTATATTATTATTTTGTATAATAATATCAAAATAACATATCATACATTAATATAATAATTTTTCCTTTAGTATGTTTACTATTTTAATAAATGTATACATTTTAAAATATTAAATCATGAGTTTGTATAATAATTTCAATATTTTAATAAATGTATAATTTTTAAAATATTAAATCATGAGCTTGTATAATAATTTCAATATTTTAATAAATGTATATATTTTTAAAATATTAAATCATGAGTTTGTATAATAATTTCAAAATAATATATTGATGTAAATATTGAATATTAATTATATATCATAAATTAATATAATATTTTTAATTTTTAGAAGTAATTTTATTTTTAATTTTTAAGTATAATTAAAAAAGAAATAAAATGTGAATTTTCCATGTAGTTGTGTATCTATTTAACCAAATGTTTTTTTTATCGCTGGAATCCAGCTATATAAATTTGCACTAAATCATTGTTTTTTGTTATTTAAAATCCATTTTTAAATGTAGAAATGGATTCAACATGCTGAAAAACCTAGGGCATTCTGATTATACATAAATAATGACTCAAATCTACGGATCTGCCAAATTTTCCCCATATTTCGAACAAATGTCCCCGCAAAAAATCTTTGGAAAAGAGTCATTTCTTTAAAACATTATAGCTTTTAGAAACCTTTCATTTTCTTATGATGCATGAATTCACACTTAAAGGTAAGCAATGAGCTCACTGATCAATGTTCAATCCTCTCTATTTGAAAGAAGTGTACACATCTTGATTGCAAATCACATTGGAACCTATTTTTAACCAATAGAAAAAAATGATTTTAGTAGTGTTGTAATGTTGAATTTTGTTGTATGTTGTAAATGACACTTCATATGAAGACCAATGCTTTTAAAGAAGATATGTTGCTTCACCATTATTCAAATTTTACAATATTTATTTTTTTGAGTTTTTAATTAACTAAAAGTTTTGATAGGTTAAGCTTATTTATAATTTCAAAAGCATCCATTTTTGTTGTATTGTTTTTCATCATTAATAAAAAAAAATCTTGTATTTTTTATTTAAAATTTTATGAGCTTTACTTTATATTAATAAAATTGTAAATCTTAATTAATAACATTACAAAATCAAATTGTAATTTAAGTATTTGAAGATATTTATTTCATTTATATATTAAAAATAATTATTTTAATAACTATTCATGAGATAGTTTAAAAAATAGTTCATTAGTTGTTTCATGCTACTTTCATGTCAATTCTTATTTCTTATTAATTTTAGTAATTTGTGATAGTGCTTGCAATATTTATAATCTATTTTGTTAAAGGTATTTCTTATTAGTTTAGGTAAGTTCGTTGAGAAAAATAATGAGTGTAAGCACAATTTTTGGAGCACTCCCTAAAGCTTGGCTCTTTATTCCATGTTCACAATAAGGTAAAAGAATTTTTTTTCTTTAAGATACATTTTCAATGAGAACTGTAAGAAACCTCATTGTGGTTCCCAACAAAAAAACTTTCAAAGGTAAGTTCAATCTTCCAACTTCTCAAGTCTTCTCTTCCCTTAATTCTATGACAAGAAATAGAATGAAGGTAGACAAACTTTTTTTGTATTATTTTTTTTTCCTGTTCAAATGCAAAGAAATAAGATTCATAAAAAGTATTTGTCTAAACGATAAGAATATAATTAAAAGTGAGAAAATTATATATATATATATATATAATAGGTTATAATATATATATTTTATTTATTTAATAATGACATTGTACTTGTGGTTCTTTTTATGTTCATTTGTGAATTTTTTTTAGAGTGAGGAGATTATGTTAAATTTTTCATTCTTTAAAAAACAATATCACATAATTTCTCAAATAAAGTACATTTTGTAGGACTCTCACTTTACCCATAATTTATATAAAACTAATATTTTCACACACTAAAGTGTTAATACCCTACTCTATTATACATTATGCATATGTGTATACATTATGCATGCTCAGTGTGTTTGGTGGTTAGCAATTTTTTTGTGATACTTATGGTTTAGAGGTTTATCATAATCAATTTCACTATCATATCACATATGAAATATAATTTTTTATAAGGATTTTTGAAAAAAACAAATTAAAAGTAAAAAAATGTAGTATGAAATTTTTGGATGAGTATGGTGATCATCCAAAGATTTGTATTTATTCTTTTACAATTTTATGTATTTTATATTTTGTTAATTAGATTTGTTATGTTTTTTTAATATTAATGATTTTAAGTTTAAGTTGTGATTTTGAAAGATTTTTCTATTAATTTTTATGGTAGTATTAAAATTATCTCAATGGTAGTTGTGATCAAATTTGTTACCAATATTTTTAAAGTAAATTGTTTATTTAGTTCTTTTAAATGCTTAGTTTATATAAGATGTTTCATATAAACTCATGTTTTAGTTTCTTTTAGTTTTTGACATTGATATGTATATTTATCTTTATTTTTATGGTTATTATTTTGTACATTTTTCTTATATTAAATGTGTTCTTAAGAGAAATGTTTTTTGAAAAATTAAAAAAATACTTTTTACATTTATGAATATTATTCTTAATACATAAAGATTAAATATCCTTTCCCTTGTTATTCGAGAAAAAATAGACATTTTTTCTTAAATATAATAAATCTCCATAAATTTAAATTTTATAAATTTTTAGAGTATTTATAATATTTATTTTATTATTATAGAAATGTGTAGCTTTATCTTATTTAAAAAATATATATAATTTTTTAAAAATAAAGTTTTGAAGGTTATTGATAGCTAGAATCAATGTTGCTTTTCATAATTGGTATATTTGCTTTCATATTAAACATTTTAATGTTTATAATAAGTGTACTTTTTTTTTCATTACTTTTTAGTTTTATTATTTTTTATTTTTTTATATCAAAAAATTGTAACTTTTTATTTATAACATATATATTTTTTTAAGTTTTGAAGATGTACAAAATAAATGACAACTTTTCTCTTCCTTTGTCACTTCTAGACATGGAATAGTCACATTTTTAAAATATTATTATTTGCAATTCTTCAATATATTAACCTTTATTAAGAAAAATTCCATCTTTTTGGTTGTCTTCGACACTTTTTCTTGGAGGATGAGCTTCCACATAAACTTGTAAATATCATGTTTGTTGAGAGATGTACAACTATAATGTTGCATTCGCATTCTGAGTCCATCTAGTTTTATCCCATTTCATAATCATCTTGTCTAGAAGACCCTAACTAATGTCTATCTTAAATTCTTTCAGCAGTCAAAGATACCTGCAAAATAAGAGGCAACCAAATCTTTCTACTTCTACCAGATCTTGTTAGGTAAGAATTTAACCACCATGGAGAAGATCACTCACTAGATCCACTAAATTGGGATCTCCAAGAATTTTAAGGAGAAAATATCTTTCAAGGATTTAAGGGAGAAAATATCTCTCAAGGACTTTAAGGAGGAAATATCTCTCAAGATCCACTAAATTAGGATTTTGGTTTGAGAAAATCTCTCAACCATCCATGAGACTCTCAACTTATCCATGATATTCTCACACTAACTTAATTTCCTTTTATGAATAATAATGAATAATATATGTGCACATAGTATTTTGACCTTCATATGATAAATTTCTCCTCCACACTGACTAGGATTGTGAAAAATGTTATTTCATGGTGTCAAGGTGTTGCAACACTTTGTAAAGTGCATGTGAAAATTAGTAAGGTGCATACGACACTTAACAAAGTGCATGCGACACTTAGTAAGGTGAACACGACACTTGCAACACTTAGGTGTAAATAGGTGTGACACTTAAGTGTGACATTTTGGTGTGTAACATTGCGCTTTATTGAGAATGTTAACAACAGTTTGAACAACTTCTCCCCAAAAGGTTCTAGGTACTTCTGATTCATCAAGCATGGCCCTCACCAATTCTTGAACTATTTTGTTCATCCTTTCTACTACTCCATTATGTTGAGGGGTTTTGGCAATATCAAACTATCTCTTGATCCCATGCTTTTCACAATAACTGTTGAATTCATCATATGTAAATTCTCCTCTTATGTCTGATTTGAGACACTTTATTTTTAAGTCCTTTTCATTTTCAACTAGTGCTTTGAAGATTTTAAATTTTTCAAATGCTTCATATTTATGCTTCAAGAATCCAACCCAAGTCATCCAGGTATAGTCATCAATCAACAAAATTAAATATCTTTCACCTCGAGGTGATTGTGTACTGGTGGGGCCACAAAGATATGTATGAATCAGCTCAAGAGGTCGATTGGTACAGTGTTTTCTTTCCTTGAATTGAACTCTTGACTACTTTCCAAATTGAGATGACTTGCATACAACATTCTCAAGTTCTTAAATTCTAGGCATATCGCGTACAACATCTTTTCTTCCCAACTTGACAAGTTGATCAAAACTAAGATGACCTAGCATTTTGTGACAAAGCCAACTCTCATCAGTTTTACCAATACAACATTTTTCTTTGCCTTCTTCTAGAACATATACATTCCCTGAAGTTCTAGCTACCTTTACAACAGTCTTCCCTATATTTGCATCCATTACTTTACAAATTTTTGAATGAACGATAACATTGTGTCCTTGATCACACATTTGACTTACACTCAACAAGTTATGTTTTAGACTATCTACATACAACACATTATATTCTTTGGTCTTTCCATTCTTATCTTCATCTAGTAGAACAATTCATTTTCCTCTAATTTTAGCTGAAACATTGTTTCCAAAGGTAACATTACCACCTTTTTCTTCAATTAGGAATTCAAATTTACTCTTGTCTACTATCATGTGCTTGGAGTAGCCACTGTCAATATACCATTGATTTTCTTGATTTTTGGCATATAGATCCAATCCACAATTTCTTGGTTTTTATTTTTCTTCCTCCAAATCTTGGTAAAATCTTCTTGTCTATCTTGCTTATAAATAGACAACATCTTGCTTCTCCATTCACTTTCCTTGTGTTCAAAATTGTTGCATATGTGGCATTCGAGGTCATTTAGTAGAGGAGAGAAGGAATTATTGAAGGAATTTGATACATAGTCATTCAAGGTATTGAATTCCATTCCTAAATTTGTGTTATGTTTAAAATTCCAGCACCTCACACCCTTATCTCCAAAGTTTCCACAAGAGAAACATTGTCCAAAGAAAAAAATTGGATGCCTTGGAATGGAAAACTTACTTGTAGGAATCGTTCTTTGTCTGTCGGGTTGATAGGATCCAAGCACATGTTGCTTCCTTGCTTCATAGTTAGGCTGGTCCATTTTTTACTACTTCTTCTTATTATATTTTGACTCGTTAAGCTGACCCTTGAGATCATTTGTATAACTTGTAGGTTTCTCACTAGTTGGCATGTTGGTGTTTGATTCTCCTTTGACAATTTTCATACTTTCCTTATATCCTAGCCCTATCTTGTCATCTGGTGATCTCTGATTGTTGAGAATGTTATCTATATTTTCAAATCCTTTTATGAATTTCATTTGAGTTTTGGATTTCTCTAGATCCCTTCTCAAGGAAACTATTTTTGCTTCTAGTTTGTCACAAATCTTATTTTTTACTTTTATCTGATTTATAAATATGTCTTCCCTTCGTTTGGCTTCTTCTAGATGGATTTTTAATATGACTATATCTTTGTTGATCTCTTTGTCTTTTTCTTTATAAATCTATAACTTTTCTCTTCTTAGTTTATTATTTTTCTTGAGTCGGGAGATTTCTTCTAGAGCATTAATAAGTTCGCCTTCCATGTCTACTACAACTTCACACTCTTCTTTGTCTATTTTTTCTTGATTAATCTCATAACAATTATATTCACTCTTTTATTCTTTATTGCTTTGAATGATTATTTTTGTTCTTAAATTATTAATTTATATGAAGTAATTTGTATATTTATTTTCATAGTTATATTCATCTTTTATTCTTTATTGTTTTGAATGATTATTTTTGTTCTTAAATTATTAACTTATATGAAATAATTTGTATATTTATTTCCATATTAAAAAAGATAAAGTTCTTAATGATTTTATTTTTAAGTCTTCATCTTTTTTTAATTTTTTTGTGTTTGTATAATTTGATGTTGTTTAAGACCTTATTTATTTGGGTATACTTAATTTTGTCTAAATTAATATGTATATCTCTTTTCAATTAGATGTGATAATACTCTCAACATTTGTGTTAGTTCCTTTTCTTATTTGATAGATTTATCATTTTGATCCTTGAATTTTTAATTATTTTTTTGGAATTTAAGATGTCTAACATTTATTGTACCTAATTCTATAAATTTGTTTAAAATAAAAGTATAATGAACTTGTTTCATTGTTCTTACATTTCATTTGATAGTAAATGTGACAATATTCATAATATTTGTGTTCTTTTCTTTACTATTTTATTTGTAAGATTTGTATTTATTCTATTACAATTTTATGTATTTTATATTTTGTTAATTATATTTGTTATGTTTTTTTTAATATTAAAGATGTTAAGTTTAAGTTGTGATTTTCAAAGATTTTTCTACTAATTTTTATGGTAGTATTAAAATTTATCTCAATGGTAGTTGAGATCAAAATTATTACCAATATTTTTAAAGTAAATTGTTTATTTGGTTCTTTTAAATGCTTAGTTTATATAGGATGTTTCATATAAACTCATGTTTTAGTTTCTTTTAGTTTTTGACATTGATATGTATATTTATCTTTATTTTTATGATTATTATTTTTTACATTTCTTATATTAAATGTGTTCCTCATTATAATAGGAAAATTTGTTTTTGGGAAATTTAAAAAATACTTTTTACATTTATGAATATTATTCTTAATACATAAAGATTAATTATCCTTTCCCTTATTATTCTAGAAAAAATAGACATTTTTTATTAAATATAATAAATCTCCATAGATTTAAATTTTATAAATTTTTAGAGAGTATTTATAATATTTGTTGTATTATTATAGGGGATTATTGATAGCTAGAATCAATGTTGCTTTTCATAATTGGTATATTTTCTTTCATATTAAACATTTTAATGTTTATAATAAGTTTACTCTTTCTTTCATTACTTTTTAGTTCTATTTTTTTATATAAAAAAATGTAACTTTTTATTTATAACATATATATTTTTTTAAGTTTTGAAGATGTACAAAATAAATGACAACTTTTCTCTTCATTTGTCACTTCTACACATGCAATAGTCATCTTTTTAAAATATTATTTCTTGCAATTCTTCAATATGTTAATTTTTATTAAGAAAATTTCCATCTTTTTGGTTTTGTCTTGAACACTTTTTCCTTGGACGATGAGCTTCCACATAGGAGCAATAAACTTGTAAATGTCATGTTTGTTGAGATATGTAGAATTATAATGTTGCATTCGCATTCTCGGTCCATCTAGTTTTATCCCATTTCATAATCATCTTGTCTAGAAGACCCTAACTAATGTCTATCTCAAATTCTTTCAGCGATCAAAGGGACCTGCAAAATAAGAGGCAACCAAATCTTTCTACTTCTACTAGATCTTGTTAGGTAAGAACTAAATCTATCTATACCTAATTTAACTTAAGCATAGACACTATCATGAACAACATAGTGAAAGGAATAGGTCAAGTTGATATTAATGGAAATCCAATAAGAAGGCACTTACAAATCACATACAGATGTTGCAACAATTTTCTCCAAGCTCTCCAGTACAACCCTTGCATGAATGTATTGAGATCAAAACGATGATACTTCAAATGAATTCCTTCCCCCATTCACCATGGAAATTATCTCAATATATAGGATTGGGAGGCTTAACCACCATGGAGAAGATCACTCACTAGATCCACTAAATTGGGATCTCCAAGATTTTTAAGGAGAAAATATCTCTCAAAGATTTAAGGGAGAAAATATCTCTCAAGAATTTTAAGGAGGAAATATCTCTCAAGATCCACCAAATTAGGATTTTGGTTTGAGAAAATATCTCAACCATCCATGAAACTCTCAACTTCTCCTTCAGATTAAGAAACTAAATGTGAGGTGGATTCTCACACTAACTTAATTTCCTTTTTTGAATAATAATGAATAATATATGTGCACATAGTATTTTGACCTTCATATGATAAATTTCTCCTCCACCCTGACTAGGGATTGTGATAAATGTTCTTTCATGGTGTCAAGGTGTTGCAACACTTTGTAAAGTGCATGTGAAACTTAGTAAGGTGCATATGACACTTGACAAAGTGAATGCAACACTTAGTAAGGTAAACATGACACTTGTGACACTTAGGTGTAAATAGTTGTGACATTTTGGTATGTAACAATTCTCTTTATTGAGAATGTTAACAACAATTTGAACGGCTTCTCCCCAAAAGGTTTTGGGTACTTTTGATTCATCAAGCATGGCCCTAACCATTTCTTGAAATATTTTGTTCATCCTTTCTACTACTCCATTATGCTGAGGGGTTTTGGCAATAACAAATTGTCTCTTGATCCCATGCTTTTCACAATAACCGTTGAATTCATCATATCTAAATTCTCCTCCTCTGTCTGATCTGAGGCACTTTATTTTTAAGTCCTTTTCATTTTCAACCTATGCTTTGAAGATTTTAAATTTTTCAAAAACCTCATATTTATGCTTCAAGAATCCAACCCAAGTCATTTAGGTATAGTCATCAATAAGAAAAATTAAATATCTTTCACCTCAAGATGATTGTGTACTAGTGGGGCCATAAAGATATGTATGAATCAACTCAATAGGTTGATTGGTGGAGTGTTCTCTTGCCTTGAATTGAACTCTTGACTGCTTTCCAAATTGACATGACTTGCATACATCATTCTCAGGTTTGTAAATTCTAGGCATATCTCGTACAACATCCTTTCTTCCTAACTTAACAAGCCAATCAAAACTAAGATGACCTAGAATTTTGTGCCAAATCCAACTCTCATCAGTTTTACAAATACAACATTTTATGTTTCCTTCATCTAGAACATATACATTCCCTGAAGTTCTAACTAACTTTACAATAGTCTTCCCTATATTTTCATCCATTACTTTACAAACTTTTGAATGAAAGAGAACATTGTGCCATTGGTCACACATTTGACTTACACTCAACAAGTTATGTTTTGGACTATCTACATACAATGCATTATATGCTTTGGTCTTTCCCTTCTTATCTTCATCTAGTATAACAATTCATTTTCCTCTAATTCCAGCTGAAAATTTGTTTCCAAAGGTAGCATAACCACCTTTTTCTTTAGTTAGGAATTCAAATTTACTCTTGTCTACTATGACATGCTTGGAGCAACCACTGTCAATATACCATTGATTTTCTTGATTTTTGGCATATAGAGCCAATCCACAATTTTCTTGGTTTTTATTTTTCTTCCTCCAAATCTTGGTAAAATCTTCTTATCTATCTTGCTTATAAATAGGCAACATATTGCTCTCCATTCACTTTCCTTGTGTCCAAAATTGTTTCATATGTGGCATTCGAGGTCATTTAGTAGAGGAGAGAAGGCATTATTGAAGGAATTTTGATACATAGTCATTCAAGGTTTATTGAATTTCATTCCTATATTTATGTTATGTTTAAAATTCTAGCACCTCACAACCTTATGTCCAAAGTTTCCACAAGAGAAACATTATCCAAAGAAAAAATTTGGATGCCTTGGAATGAAAATCTTACTTGTATGAATTGTTCTTTGTCTGTCGAGTTGATAGGATTCAGGCACATGTTGCTTCCTTGCTTCATAGTTGGGATGGTCCATTTTTTACTACTTCTTATTATATTTTGACTTTTTAAGCTGACCCTTGAGATCATATGTATAACTTATAGGTTTCTCACTAGTTGGCATGTTGGTGCTTGATTCTCTTTGTTATGTTTTTTTTAATATTAATGATTTTAAGTTTAAGTTGTGATTTTGAAAGATTTTTCTATTAATTTTTATGGTAGTATTAAAATTTATCTCAATGATAGTTGTGATCAAATTTATTACCAATATTTTTAAAGTAAATTGTTTATTTGGTTCTTTTAAATGCTTAGTTTATATAGAATATTTCATATAAACTCTTCTTATATGTTTTAGTTTCTTTTATTTTTTTTTGACATTGATATGTATATTTATCTTTATTTTTATGGTTATTATTTTGTACATTTTTTCTTGTATTAAATGTGTTCCTATTTATAATAGGAGGAATTTTTTTTTGCAAAATTTAAAGAATACTTTTTACATTTATGAATATTATTCGTTTATTTTCTATTTTATAATGATCATCTTGTTATTTAATATTAATACTTAAAGATTAATTATCCTTTCCCTTGTTATTTGAGAAAAAATGGACATTTTTTATTAAATATAATAAATCTCCATAGATTCAAGTAATAGATTTTATAAATTTTTAGAGTATTTATAATATTGATTTTATTATTATAGGGGTGTGTAGCCTTATCTTATTTAAAAAATAAATTATAATTTTTTTTAAAACAAATTTTTGAAGGTTATTGATAGTTAGAATCAATGTTTATTTTCATAGTTGGTATATTTGCTTTCATATTAAACATTTTAATGTTTATAATACTTGTACTCTTTCTTTCATTACTTTTTAGTTTTATTATTTTTTATTTTTATATATAAAAAAATTGTAACTATTTATTTATAACATATATATTTTTTTATGAAGATGTATAAAATAAATGACAACTTTTCTCTTCATTTGGAAATGAGGAAAAGATCCCCATTAATCAATGACTCTGAAGAAGCAACGAGGAAAAGATCCCCATACCAAGGGTCTGAAGATTCATTGAGGAAAAGATCCCCGTTAATCAATGATTCTTCGGGAAAATTATTACCACTCTTGACCGGAAGTTCCGAGATTATTTCAACAAAGACCAAAGACTTTTCAGACTTTTCCGAAACAAAATCCAAGTCAAATTCCTGCAGGATGACAATCCATCAGCTGATTTTCCCACCAATGACCCATTGTGTTAACACATATTGAAAAGGGTCCACGACAGCTATGACGGTGGTCCTGTGAAATAACATGTAATGAAGGAACCATTGGACATGATGAACAACTACCTGTTAACGACAATTATTGTCAGGAGGCGCAAGAGTATTCAGGATTGCGAATGGTGCGAGGAGTGCTGAGCGCAGCAAACAGAAGAAATCTGCTTGGGGCCCAAATCAAGAAAGCGAGCCTGATCATGGACGTGAGAAGTGACGAAAGTTCTGCAGGAGCGCCTCATCGGAAATCGGGATATCGGGGATCCCGGGAGCTAGAGTTTTATGCATTTCAGAATCGCGATTCGCGATTTCCCGATAGGCGGGAACGACTGTCAGTCATGAAGGACAGATGGCAGATTTTACAACGAGGAGCGGACCGTTGACAGGTCAGCGGTCATGAGCCATTGCGGATCAGGAAATCGTGAGTCCGGAGGATGTGTGTTCGTTGACATCGCAAACTGCGAAATCCCGATGGAAAGAATGGTCAAAGGCATATGGTGGTGGTCACTTGAGTCGGGGCCTAGTCAAAGGGCTAGCATGAAAGGCGCATCGGGGATCGGGGAGTCACGAATCTCATGAACACAAACACCGTGTCATCGCGAACGCCGAAACTCCGATGGAGGGTTTGGCTATGGTCATGCAGAGACAGGTCATTTGGATCATGTTTTAGCCAGTAGGGGCTAGCTGCTAAGAGGAGGAGCTCATCGCACATCGGGATATCGGAGTTCCCGGAGGCAAGGAGTTCGTGCATATTGAACTCGCGAATCCTGAATTCTCGAAATCCCGAAACCTCATCACATACCTCTATTACCTATCCCTCGCCGCCACGTCCCATTCCCGTGTCATGCCAACCACAGTCTCTTCCCGACCCCTGTGTTCCCTCCACCCGGCTCATTCACTTCGAAGCCCACGAATTCTTCTGTTTGCATCTGTCCTATCGTTCTCCCTCCACCACATCCATCCGTTTGTCCTCTCCTCATCCCATATCTGCACCGAGCATGTCAAACCACCCCTGCTTGATCACCGTCCATTCACCACTCTGTGCCAGGTCCTTCGATCATCACGACGATTTCCACGTCTACCCGCTAGTCTCGCCACGAATTCTCTGAGCAGATCCAAATGGCAGAATGAGAAGGCCCCCCATGTCTTGTAGGTACAAAGTCGACCGAGGCCTATCCCGATCCCAATGAAGCAGTTATTACAGCAGTTGATGGTGGTTGGACGTCGTTTCCACTATAAATGGAAAGTCCAGAAATGACTCTAAACTTGTCAATTCATTCACAGGTCCTTTGGAGCGCGATTGCGTCTGGCTGAAGTTCACGACTATCCAGAGACTACAGGCGCAGTAAACATGCAGACGTAATGTTTTCAATGCGATGTCTCGAATTGGATTCTATGTTTTTCTCTAAGTATTTAGAGGATTTTTCTCACATTTTGGTGGGGGGATGGATGGTTGAGCAGAGCTCCCTACTGTAATGTTTTAGCAGCTATTCTAGTTTTCAGCTTATGCATCTGTAATTGAGATATCTCGTTTATGACAGATAGTTTTTCTTGTTCCATCTAGTTTTTGTCTCATGCTTAGAGATTTCGTGACTGACTGAGTCACGCGAATTATTATAGTTCTGTTATGGTAAATGATTTATCGTTGCATTATTGTATTCTCTGATTTTTTGTATTTAAGTGCAAGAAGACCTTGCGTTTGGATGCCTTCTTCTATAGTCTGTTAGGAACCTGTTATTTGTAACAGACCTTCGCACTCTTCTCTACAAGTCCTCCATCTGTTCACCCTTTACTACACTCACTGTCTGAAGTTTATAAAGACCTCACTCACCCATGCATGCCTGGCCTAGTTTATAGTTGGAATGATATTGTTTTGAGTTGGCTTCCATTCAGTCACCCCATCTATAAACAAACCATGACATAAAAACTGATGGGCGTCGGGCTCTGCTCCTGATAGCAATCTAGGAGTGACTTCTGTCACCAACATTTCTGGCGCCGTTGCCGGGGACGAAGTTGAAGATTTTGCCTGGGCAGAACGACAACGATCAACTGATTCTGAAGGTGCATCAGAAATCAGAATTATTCAGATTGCTACTGTGCACCTGGCGACTCCACTGTGGCGACTCCATTGTTTCCACTTTACTATTTTAGTTGTGGCCACTGTTGGCACACCTGAACGCTGACCTAGAGGAGCTTTCTCGAGAAGGTTTCAGTGGCTGCTTTCTCATCCTGAGAAGTTTTCTGGGGTAACGATAATGTTAAGATCTGGCCTTTGATGGTGAACAAGGACCGAGCATATTTGAAGCTGCGCATCTTTCACCTGGTGACTCCAGGATTCGAGGATCAATTGGCGACTCCATTGGTTCGATATGGAGGAAATCTTGGCTCGAAGGTTTTCTCCGTTTAATTTTTCTGCTATTCCTAGTTTTCCTAATGTTGTCCCCTCTATGGATGAATGGGGTGATTATTTTCCCAGATTTAGAGAGCGTGAAGAGGACAACCCTGCTCAGCACCTCAATGAGTTTCATGAACTCATGCGTCAGTGGGAGATACATCATGAGGATGTGTTACTGAAGATGTTCATGTTCTCGTTAGCAGGGGATGCGCGTAAATGGTACCATTCTTTACCCCCTACTAGCATTTCTTCACTCCATGGATTCTATGCAGCTTTCACCGCCTATTGTCAGAGGTTGTACCCCCCTGAGTTAATTTGTCATAATTGTTGTGAGGGATACCACAAATCTATACAAGAGAAAGTTGTTTCTGACGTAAGCTGTGAGGAGGATCTTGATGACCTGGATCAGGAATCAGTCATTTCTCCTCCCCATTCGTCTGCTTCGGGCAAAGTTATGGAATTGATAAAATCTCTCTCTGCCCAACTGGATAGGTGGGAAGCTAAGCGATGTGCAGAGAATTTTCCACCCGTTAAAGAAGATGATTTGGGTATCTCTACAATGAATGATTATGAAGATCCTAGGGAGGAAGGAGACGCTTCGGGCGGAGTTATGGAACTGATAAAATCTCTCACTACCAGATTTGACAGGTGGGAAGCTGAACAATACGCAAAGGATTTCCCATCCTTTAAAGAAGAGGCCCTTAGTATCTCTACTGAGGGCAATTATGGAAAAATCTTTCCCACGGGACCTGTTTATGGTCATTATGAATCTAACCCATGGGAGAACCAAGAAGAAGAAATCCTCCCAGATACGATTATGTCTGATGAGGGTTGTAAGGATAGAAGACTGGGGGAGGAAGTTGCTCTGAGTGAACTAATGATATCTCTCATTGCCCAACATGAAAGGTTAAAATCTGAGGACAATGGGGAGGATTTTCCAGTCTCTGAGGCAGATGTTCTAGATGGCTCTCTTGAGGAGAATATTGAAGATCTCGTAAGCGCATCAACATCTGTCCCCGAGGAGTTTGTTATATCAGGACAAAACGATGAAGTGGTAGTTGGGGAAGAGGATTGTTCTCTTTTTCTTCACGAGATTTCCCATGATGTATTTACATTTGGGATTGGAAAGGAGGATCTAGAGATCATTCCTTTTTTGCAAGATGAAGAAGTCTGGTGCTCACCCAGCTTTAACGACTATTCGGTTGAGGAGCAGCAGAGCCCCACATCACAGATTGATGACCTGGGTAGCAGCCAGCTCATGTATGACAGCTATGAATCAAGTTCTGAGCTGGACACCCAGAAATTCCAAGAGAAGACTGCAGAGTCTTCTCCTTTGTTCACAAATGAAAGACAATGTGAGGAAATCATCCCCCCTTAGCAGCAAATTGAAAAGAAGAGTTCTCCCACAGGTCCTATCTATGATGACTATGACTCTGACCCTTGGGAGAGCCAAGAAGAGGTACCAGAAGAACCAGAGGAGCAGTCGAAGATGTAGTTTACAGACTGCGCAGAGCTAGTCAGCGAGCAGCCACCACCTGAGATCAGCGGGCCTACTCCAGTTATTCACCCACCTGTGGATATCAGAGACATTCGGCCGCGTGTGAACAACTATGTAGCAGAAGAGGCTGTATTTCACCAATTCCTTGGAAATGGCCACTCATTCGATGACCCTATTAGCAAATACATGGAGTGGCATTTCTCCTATGCCTTGGAGCCGCCCTATTTCATCTCAACTCTAGCCTGTAAGGAGGAGTTGATGAGTGTAATCGTTCTGCTGTCACGGCTACACCATCTGCTGATGATCATTGACAGAAGGAAGGAGCTTCTATCCAGGAAGCTGCTTGAATGGCTATGGTGGAATTTCTCTTTCACCTAGCCCATGTAAAATATTTTATTAGTTTAGGATTGTATATAAATAAGCTCCTTTGAGCATGTAGCTTTATTTTGTTACTTTTATTTTTCGGCCTGTATTTTCAGCAGTGGGATGTTTTCACATGACTCCATAGCCCAACAGCAAGGCACTGAAGCTGCGGAATGAGTTCTTAGATCATCGCAGGGATGACTCTATCCCCCATGGAGCCTAATGTTAGTGACATTTCTTGTCAGGAGGCGCAAGAGTATTCATGATTGTGAATGGCGCGAGGAGCACTGAGTGCAGCACACAGAAGAAATATGCTTGGGGCCCGAATCAAGCAAGCGATCCTGATCATGGACGTGAGAAGTGACGAAAGTTCCACAGGAGCGCCTCATCGAAAATTGGGATATCGGGGATCCCGGGAGCTAGATTTTTATGCATTTCAGAATCGTGATTCGCAATTTCCCGATAGGCGGGAACGGTTGTCAATCATGAAGGACAGATGGAAGATTTTGCAACGAGGAGCGGACCGTTGACAGGTCAGCGGTCATGAGCCATCGCGGATCGGGAAATCGCGAGTCCGGAGGATGTGTGTTCGTTGACATCGCAAACCGCGAAATCTCGATGGAAAGAATGGTCAAAGGCATATGGTGGTGGTCACTTGAGTCGGAGCCTAGTCAAAGGGCTAGCATGAAAGGTGCATCGGGGATCGAGGAGTCATGAGTCCCGTGAACACAAACACCGTGTCATCGCGAACGCTGAAACTTCGATGGAGGGTTTGGCTATGGTCACGCAGAGACAGGTCAATTGGATCATGTTTTAGCTGGTAGGGGCTAGCTCCTAGGAGGAAGAGCTCATCGCACATCGGGATATCGAAGTTCCCGGAGGCAAGGAGCTCGTGCATATTGAACTCGCGAATCCCAAAACCTCATCACATACCTCTAGTACCTATCCCTCGCCACCACATCCCATTCCCGTGTCGTGCCAACCACAGTCTCTTCCCGACCCCTGTGTTCCCTCCACTCGGCTCATTCACTTCGAAGACCACGAATTCTTTCGTTTGCATCTGTCCTATCGTTCTCCCTCTGCCACATCCATCCATTTGGCCTCTCCTCATCCCATATCTGCATCGAGCATGTCAAACCACCCCCACTTGATCACCGTCCATTCACCACTCCGTGCCAGGTCCTTTGGTCATCACGACGATTTCCACGTCTACTCGCTAGTCTCGCCACGAATTCTCTGAGCAGATCCAAATGGCAGAATGAGAAGGCCCCCCATGTCCTGTAGGTACAAAGTCGACTGGGGCCTGTCCCGATCCCAATGAAGCAGTTATTACAACAGTTGATGGTGGTTGGACGTCGTTTCCACCATAAATGGAAAGTCCAGAAATGACTGTAAACTTGTCAATTCATTCACAGGTCCTTTGGAGCGCGATTGCGTCTGGCTGAAGTTCATGACTGTCTAGAGACTGCAGGTGCAGTAAACATGCAGACGTAATGTTTTCAATGCGATGTCTCGAATTGGCTTCTATGTTTTGCTCTAAGTATTTAGAGGATTTTTCTCACATTTTGGTGGGGGGGTGGATGGTTGAGCAGAGCTCCCTACTGTAATGTTTTAGCAGCTATTCTAGTTTTCATATTATGCATCTATATTTGAGATATCTCGTTTATGACAGACAGTTTTTCTTGTTCCATCTAGTTTTTGTCTCATGCTTAGAGAGTTCGTGACTGACTGAGTCGTGCGAATTATTATAGTTCTGTTATGGTAAATGATTTATCGTTGCATTATTGTATTCTCTGGTTTTTTGTATTTAAGTGCAAGAAGACCTTGCGTTTGGATGTCTTCTTCTACAGTCTGTTAGGAACCTGTCGTTTGTAACAGACCTTCGCACTCTTCTCTACAAGTCCTCCATCTGTTCACCCTTTACTACACTCACTGTCTGAAGTTTATAAAGACCTCACTCACCCATGCATGCCTGGCCTAGTTTAGAATTGGAATGATATCGTTTTGAGTTGGTTTCCATTCGTTCACCCCATCTATAAAAAAACTGTGACATAAAAACTGATGGGCGTCAGGCTCTGCTCTTGATAGCAATCCAGGGGTGACTTCCGTCGCCAACACTACCAAAGAAAGTTTCTCAACATGTGTGTAGTTGATTTCCTATCCTACCAAGCCTCAACTAAGATAGTAGATAACATGTTCTTCAAGTGCGTCATCCTCTTGGACCAAGACCATACCAATAGTAGACTCTATGGCAGCCAAATACAACAAGAAATCATTTCCATGATTCAGAGGACTGAGAAGAGGGGCAGACGTCAAAGCACGTTTCAATGCTTCGAAAGAGCATTGACCTGCTCCATCCCAACATAATGGGACCCCTTTTTTCAAGAGACACATAAACCCTTTAGTAATCTTGGCATAGTTGGAAACAAAAGTCCGAAGAAAGTTAACTTTCCCCTGTAGACTTTGAAGCTGGGAATTGTACACGGGGGAGGCAATTGAACTATTGCCTCAATATTCAGAGGATCAACCATGATAAAACCTAACAAGCGTCCCGATGTTATGCAAAAACTACACTTATTTGGATTTAGGTAAATCTGATATTATCAACACCTCTCAAAGATAAGTCGTAAATGGGCGGGATGATCAGATCTCTTACGAGAAGGTGATTCCATATCATCAAGATATGCCTCATATATGTGTTTGAGTTCATGGAAAGAAAATGTCGTGGCCCGCTGAAAAGTGGCTCCAGCATTCTTAAGGCCAAAAGGCATTTTTTTGTACGCAAATGTACCCCAAAGACAAATAAATTTCGTTTTATGTTGGTCCTCAGGCCTGATTTGAATTTGGTTGTACCCGAAAAAAAATATCCATAAGAGAAAAGACCTCGCAACCCACACATTCATCGCCAATGTGGTCAATGAATGGGGCTGGAAAATTATCTTTCGGGCAAGCTTTGTTCAAGTCATAAAATTCTATACACACATGGATCGTACCTTGATTTTTGTTGGCAGGAACAGGGTTCGACACCCATTCTGTCAATTGCATAGGATATATGAAACCAACCTTGATGAGTTTGTCTACCTCAACCTTGATCGTCACTACCTTGCGAGGATTGATTGGGTGGAGCTTCTTTCAGATAGGCTTAACATCGAGGTAAGTTGTGATCTCGTTTTCAATGATACGTGGGTCAATGCCTGGAATCTCCTCATAAGACTAGGCAAAGACGTCACCAAGATCTTTAAATAATTCAGTGTAGATTTGAATCTCTTCGGGGGAACAATCTTCTCTGACGAAGATGTTTTCCATGACGCAAGAGGTTCTAGAGATGTTGATAGGAATTTTTTCAGCTATCCTTGCCATGTTTCCCTCAGCATATATTCTGTGTGTGGCCAGAGGGTTAACAAGACAAGGGGCATCTCCATTCACGGTCGTAATGAATTCTTCTGCCTCTATTCTCTTCATCTCATGTAAGAAATAAGATTTTTGGTGAAGATCGTCCCAAGGTCTGTATGGCCCACTGATTTCTTCCAAAATCACCTCGTCAAAGGGAGAGACTAAGCCCAAAGGATCATAAGTGGTGAGAGAGTCTTGATCCCAAATAGGCTCGAGAACGAGATTTAGCTTACGTGGGAGAGTCGAATCAGGGTTGGCCAAGGCTTGTGGACAATATTGTACGCAACCTCAACAACAGATAAGGACGTAGCCATTCTAGGGTGCCCTATCCCTTCCATCGAATCTGAAGGGGAAGGTAAAATCCACGGGTCATTAAAATAACTCATTCTAAAAGACATGACTTGAAATATCGCAGCCTTCGACTCGTTAGGTACAACCGAAATAAACTTGATATCATTAGAAGGCAAGCAGATAATCAAAAGTCTACATTAAAGATGGAAACAATCCGACACCTAAGTTGGCGATACCTGGCTGTGAGTTTTCAATCATCAAGACCATGGATGCCCCCGATGAAGGTTCAGGATGGGAGAAGGATAACTGATCAATGGTTATGATCCCACCTTTGTGAGGAAAACATAAGACCAAAAAAAATGGTAGATACAACCACTATCATAACGTAGGTCCAACTCCGGCCTAAAAAAATATTGTAGTCCAGAGGCACATCGACTACTTCTACATCGACGCACAAAGTTTTTCTTTCCAACTACATGGGGAAGGAGGGAATTATTCCATGTGATCTAAAAGATCGACCATCAAATGCGGTTAGAAAAGTGGGTGATGAAGACTACTCAGGTTGGTCAATGGCCTTCCAGCATGTCAACAACATCACGCAAGTTGAGGCACCCTCATCAACCACCGTACGAAAAATGTTTCGTGTCAATTATTTTGTGGCATACACCACTACTATCTGAAAAGAAACATGGTGAGGAAGATGAGGTTTATAATCTATAGGGTCAAAAATAATCATTCCTGAGTTAGTAGTCTTGGTCGCTCCCAAGGCAGACAACAATGCTTTTCTCTGTGAGGGGAAACTCTAGAGGACTTCTAGAGCAGACATTGTACAAGGATTTTTTGCCAGATCCTCCACAACAGAGTAATTCTAAGCAGCCCTTGCATTCGAGTTGTGAGAATCGTTTTTGAATGTACCCTTATGGATTTGAGTCATAGTTTCTCCCACTATCTTCTCAATTTGAAGAGGAGGCAGTGGGTTGGGACTTCTTTTCCCTTCTCAGTAGATTCTGGCATTCTGTAATTATTATCCCTAGTCTGCATATTAGCTTCAAACTTTAGCATATACATGTTTGCGACTCCATTGTTAGCATTAGGCACAGGGGCTCCCCGATTTCCCCCAGGCGCGTTCGTGGATGAGGAAGCTTGAGTTAAATGTTTCCCTTGTGGAAAAGGGTTGGTTAACACGACGACAATGGTTTTGCCAATAAATTTTGGGATTCCTCAAGCCAAGGGCATTAGTGAGTCAAGTGGTCGTCTCTGCAAATCTTACATAGAAACTTCACCTTCCTCTTTTCGTTTTTTCCCTCACCAGAATTATTCACAGCCTTATTATCCCCCTTACCTTTCTCCTTATGCAACCCTTCCTCCTTCACTTAGTGATATGTTGGTTGCGAGAAGCTAATCTGGGATTGATGCACTTGGAGCCACGACAGAGGATCCCGAACTTGGTTTGTGGAGAAGTTTCCAACAAAGGTTGTAATCCTTTTTATATTGAAATTGAATAAAAGAGTTCATCCTTGTCCCAAAACCCTATCTTTACATGTTTTTTTTTTTAATTTCTCATTTATATATGTGTCTAAAATTTTAAAGTGATCAATAGAGATTGCATATGTTGTTGCATTGTATTCCTAACCTTTTACAAGTCATCTTTGGGAGGATATTTGTGATCTAGGAGGTGGAAAATAACGAAAGAGGTCTACACCAACCACAATGACTAAAGGTTCGCTCATTAACTATCTTTCATTTCTCTCTCGTCATTTTGTTTAGATGGTTTTGGGGTAGATTAAGGGTAGAACAGTCTTTTAAGGGAGTCGCCAATTCTGCTACGGGGAAAATCCCCCTACATTGGGTCTAAGGTAAAGGAAGAGCGATAACTCCCTTAAAACACTATTCTACCCTTAATCTACCCCAAAACCATATAAACAAAATGACAAGAGTGAAAGGAAAGAGAGTTAATGAGTGCACCTTTAGTCATTTCCGTTGGTGTAGACCTCTTTCGTTTGTTGTCGTCTCCTAGATCACAAATCTCCTCCCAAAGCTGACCTGTAAAAGGTCAGGAATAAAATGCAACAACATATGCAATCTCTACTGATCACTTTAAAATTTTAGACAAATATATAAATGCGCAAATTAACAAAAACATATAAACATAGGGTTTTGGGACAAGGATGAACTCTTTTATTCAATTTCAAGATAAAAAAGATTACAACCTTTGTTTACAACCACTCCACAAACCAAGTTTGGGCTCTTCTGTCTTGGATCAAAGTGCATCAATCCCACATTAGCTTGTCACAACCAACATATCACCAAGGGAAAGAGGAAGGGTTGCATAAGGAGAAAGGTTGGAGGGGAAGGCTGAGGCTAAAAATTAGAATGGGATGCAAATCTTGGGATAATAAAGGGAAATGATTTTGGTAGAGTTTTCTTATTCTCTTTCTCATGTTCATAAATGACTCCCCAATACCTCTTTTTATATGAGAAAAAGATGGTTATTCGGTTTGGGGGTGGGCTACAAGGGGTAAAATGGTTAGGAAACTCTCCATGGCCTGTAAACTCTGTCAAATTCCATGCAATTTTAGATTTTTTCCAGCTTTTGGAGGTAAACAAGGGCTAACTAGCATGCAACACGCGTTTGTACATGGGCTATTAGTTCAACGATGCATACACTATCCAAAAAATGTTTTTTTAAAAGGAAGCCTCAGTAGTATTTTGGAAAAGTATGCAAATGGAAAGGCCAATGTCTTGTATGCACAAATAAGGCATTTTGGACTATAACAAATATGCAAAATGTAAAATGGTTGGCGATACTTTTGTAAAAATATTCAAATTTCTAAAGATTTGGTATAGTTTCTATAAGATTTTGGTGATTTTTAAGGTAGTATAATTTTATTCTATGAAATTTGGGTGAATCATTTTTAGAAAAAATGGAAATTGGCGAATCGGTTTTTGGGAAAACCATGGAAAATTATCCCATTTACGAAATTTATCCCCTAAAATCATCTATGGCACCAACCATTTTGTGGTTTAGTTCAACCATTATTGGGTTGTGTTTATGCTGAAATTGGGGTTGGTGTGCCTGTAAAAATGGGATGTTTTCCTATGGTGCATTTTCCTATTGAGGAATTGGATCAAGAACCTTGAGAAGGCTATTGTGAGAACACCTATAGTAGTTGAGAGTTCTTGGAGTCCCCAACTGTGATATTCTTATCCAATTGAATGCACTAGATACTTGGAGTGAAATGAGAAGGAACGAGGGACTGTGTGGAAGAGAAAGGGGATGAAATTCCTTTGGTTGTGCAGGTTGAGGAGAAGATAGATTGTGGACTATAACTGCTATTAGAGTAGAACCTAGGTTTTTGGGTTTTTGAATGCGGAGAGTGAACAACCAATAGGGACAGATCTTCTTATGCACTCATAGCCTTAGCTCAGGGGTGGCTTGTTGTTGAGAATTGGAACAACAATCCTATGGTTGGGAGGAACGTCCTATGCATGCAACCAATTGGATATTTTATAAATAGATAAGTTTTAAGTTATGTTAATTATGTTAATTATGCTATCTAATGTTTTGTATGAATGTTGTAGTGTTTTCTTGAATGGATGCATTTTTATTTTTAAATATGTTGTTAGTTGCATGAGAAAAATTATGGGCCTATTTCCCCTTTGTTTATTTTATATGCATGAGGTATTTTTAATTTCATTTTTAGCAAGTTGGGTATGCTACTTGAAATCACACAAGACATTTTATTTTTAGACACATGAGTAAGATAGATGGATTTATATTCACTTGGCACATGACATATTCTTTCCACTTCCAAGAAACCCTTTCACTTACATCTTTATAACAAGGATACATTGCATAGCAGTTAGTCCTAGTATTTTATTTAAAGTTAAGGTTTTTTATATATTATTTCTCCTTTATTATCTTTATGCACATAAAATTCCTTATAGTCCACTAATCATTAATCATGCTCAAACACAGAAAGAAGATGCATGGGAATACTTATATTTTGTATATTTGGTAACAATTTAAGTTATAATGAAAACAAAAAAAAACAAAAAAAATTATAGTCATGTTGCCATTCTACATAGTTAATGTATTGAATACAACTCACCTAGATTTCAAATTCTTCAATCTCTTCTTGACCTTGGTGTTGGAAATCTAACTATATTTATTTCATTCATTTACTTTATGTTTTGAGTATAGTTTGGCATGCACAAGTCCATATATATTGCAAATTGAAACATCTATGATACCTCACCTTACAATGCATGATACTGAGATTAAATAGCTTATTCAAGTGACATGCCAGTTCAATTTTTTTCTAGGATACAACTTTAAACATTCTCAATTTCACCAAATGGCTTCAAAAGGGAAGAAATAAACTATTTGAAGTGAAATGGAGTTGGAGTCACATTCCAACATATTTCAAGGATAATCAATGCTAGATTTTTTAACAAACTGCTATTTGGTTGAAAATGAACTCTTGAATCCTTGGCAGTTTTCTTTTGATCCTCCTATATAAGATCTATAAAGTGGAGTAAAAAATGACAACCCAATTCCATGCAACAATTATGATGTTAACAATATATCTATTTAGTAATAAATATAAGGATTACAAATGCTTTGAGCCAAGATCAATAATGCAAAAGAGAAAGATGTGTTAGAAGTTAGGTACTTTTAGAAAACTACTCAGAAAGCACATAAATTTATGGGTAAATGACTAATAATGTGATAAGTGATTTGTTAATCAGACCCAACCTTTCTAATTCCACTACATAATTTTGATATATGGGACAAATCTATAAAATAATGAACCTCATGTGTATATTATTTCTATTGTAAATATGTTCTAGTCAACTCATCATATTCAAAACATAGAAACACTAGATTTAGGATTATCTAGAAATCTATTTAACTATGTTTTCTTGATTCTCGAGACAACATGTGTCATCAATTGATCTCTTTGAATGCTCGGTGTGCCAGCTAAAACACATGCATTTCGGTGTCCAACAAGTTAAATACTAGCTATGGAAAGTAATTCAATAACATATGATAGTAGAGAACAATAAATGTAGATTGTACCCCTAAGTTATACCATACACACACAGTGTCAAAAATTACTTCTTGCATCAAAATTTTGATTCACTGAGAAATAATAATACTTGGAACAAATTTCCTATAATTATAACATGTAATTATGTAGTATAATTTTGATAGTGCATTATACACTAGAAATAATACTAGCATATTATAACACAAACAAAATAGGCACATTCTACACTATATCCATTCAACACTTCTAAAATGTTATGCAATGAATATCATATTTGCAAACAAGCAATTTTAATTCCACCTAAAATGAAGAAACTCTAAATTGGTTAGCTAAAAAAATGCAAACCATGAAATAATATACAATAGATTACAAACACCATGGATGGCTTAGTTTTCTATTGGAAGCTCTAATTCACTTATATTTGGCATATGCTAGCCTATTCAAATTTAATATTCATCCTACCTTGTTCCTTGTTTTAGTACATTCCATAGTTATGGCAGTAGGATAGAAGGAGAAAGTTCATGCTAGGTCGTAGGTAGCTCTAGGATTCAATCCTAGGGAAGAGGTACCATTCCATGAACCATTCAAATAAGAAAAAAGAGAGTGATGGGAACTCAATTGTGTTGACATGGGGAATTATCACTTTATGTAAATCATTCATTAAACTCAACCTATTGTAATTGCATCTGTAATTGGATCATAGAACTCATGTTAGATGAAAAAAGGGGCATAATCTACTTTACATAACTCAACAAAAGTGGATGGTATAAAACCAATCTTTACAACATTAGGTGATGGAATTGTGGGATCAAAATAAATAGGTGTCATATTGTCTTGAACCCCACTAATGTTTCAAGGGAAAAAATCTTGCCATCTGGAATTGTAACATCAAGCTTCCTTAAGCAATGGTTAATCTAGAATCTCTTATTTCGAGGATAATTTTGACCTACTTCAATGACATACTTATGTTTTCCCTTTTTGTGTACTTCCATGAATAGCACAACACTCCTTCCATTAAAATCATAAGTGAAAAGCATAATTCCTCATATATAGCATAAGCATCATAACTATTCAAAGGATGGTGTTCGTATGACCGGTTAGCAGAGGTCTCGTACAAAGTACCTAATATCGATTCTAAGGGAACTTGCCTTTAAATAGAAGGTGTCCACCAGGGGAAAATTCAATTATATATTAGCAAAGAAAGGCCTAAACCTAATAAATCATAGTGAACTAGTGGTAGGAATGGACAAAATAGATGGAAACCTAAAATAAGTTATGTAAAGGAATTGAATTGAACTGGGTGTTGCTTTTGCATTTGTATATGTTAAGGACCTAACCTCCCTAACCCCTCACGTAGTAAGAATAATATATTTTGCATGTAATAAAGGTTGACATTATTTAATAAGGCATATTTAATAAATGTGAACAAGTCAATGTAAGAAGACCTAATAGATGCTTCTGCTTCTAGAAAGATCTTCCTCTAGAATGTTCTTTAGAAAATAGAAGTAAAATAAATAAGAGTAGGAGGCATGAGAAATACTTGTCTTGAGAATTATTGTAATAGAGCGTTTCTCTGTTATAGGTTTCCCCCTCGAAGAGGAAAGTGAACATTTATTTCTATGAATAAAGGTATCATTTTGTTGTTGTTGAGTTCTCTACATTTTGTTGTTTCGTTGGTAATTTATGCAGTATTTCTATTTTATGCTTACCATAATAGATCTAGTACCTAACAAGTGGTATCAAAGCACTTTCCTCTACGGAAACTTTTGGAATTTTTTTCCAGGATAGAGATGTGTATTGTAAACATCTTTAAAGCATAGAGATATGTCGTTTAGCAGGTAAAACTAAGGTGGCGAAGGATACACATAATAAATACAGATGGTTTCATGGGGTTACTTATAAAAAACGCTTCACCTTGTTGGAAACCTCTATAACCCCTGTTGGTACCCTTCGAGTAGTACTACATCAGACATAATCTGTACATGACCATCACTCCCACGTACCGATAGTTATATCGGGAGTCCCCTAGGTCTCCTGAAACCAACTCTAGATCGGTCGATTGGTCACCTGACTGATATAGTGACACTGAGAATAATACTTGGGAAGATACTCTATAGTACTTGGGTAATCGGGTAGTACGAATAAGGGTGTGGTTGAGTCTCCTTGGTTGGTTCCCTGAGATATTGGGTTGAGTACTACTATTCAACCCCATGTGCATATCAGAGAGCTATAGCACAGGGAAAACTCTTGTATGTAGGAATCCTGAAAACCATAACCCTTGGGACATGAACAAAACATAAAAATAAAAGCAGAGATCTATTTCCACACAACCCTGCCTCTTGTATTCAGGTTGCGATATTCCTACACAATTTTTCTTGTTAACAATTTGGGCAAGTTGTCACTATATTATTCTTTAGGCCAGAATATTACTCTACAGAAGTAAAAAAAAATGAGTATAGTGGTCCCGCATGCACCCTTATTCAGGACCTATCCCATTATATTCCTCTCTTAACCCTGATCATCATGGTATCTATAATTTTTAAGACTTTTTTTTTCCCATGGACCCAACCCCCTTCCTAACACCCTTATTTAAGACCTATCCCATTCAATTCCCATTTTCTCCCTGATCATCATGGTACCTATCACTTGTCAACATTTTTATCTATGGTCCCACCCACCCTTACCGACACCCTCATTTTCCACCTATCTCAATTGATTCCTCTCTTTTCCCCATATGTCATGATACCCCTCACCTGTAAAAAACAATTAGTACAGACCCACCTACCCATTTTTCCTCTTCTCAAATGGAAACCACCCAAACCCAAGAAATCAATACCTTGATTATTGAAAACATCTAGAACAATGAAGAGCTTCTGATCTGGAATATATTTGCATAACAAAATGAATACAGATTATTATCAAAAGATGCTTAAAACAAATAACAGATATATAGTAAAATTGGTTTCTATTCAACGAATGCTTTTCATTGGGACCGGCCTGACACAAATTCCACCTTACCACCACCCTTGGTTAGCTGAGGGCCCATGCAATATGGGAGAATCCCAACACAAACCTGTGGTAGAAATTGGCAAGGCCCAAGAAGCTTTGAATCTCAGTGAGTGTGGTTGGGTTTGGGCAGTCACGGATGACTTGGATTTTGGCTAGATCCACATGTACGCCATGTTGATCAATGATGTAGCCCAGGTAATGAAATATGTCCATGCTGAAGGAGCATTTTTCCAAGTTGGCATAGATCTGGTGTTGTCGTAGGGTGTGTAGAACCTAATGAATATGTTGCAAGTGTTATGCCCAAGTCTTGCTATAAATGAGGATGTCATCCATATACACCACTAAAAGATTATTGGTGAATGGTTGCAGGATATCGTCCATCATCCTCATGAAAGTGGTTGGATCATTTGTCAAACCAAAGGGCATGACCAACCATTCAAAAAGACCTTCCTTTGACTTGAAGGCAGTCTTCCATACATTTGTTTTTTCTATCGAGACCTGGTGGTAGCCAGAGTTTAGATCAATCTTACTGAAGTATTTGGCCCCCGTGAGCTGATCAAGGAGGTCGTCGATTTGGGGAATTGGGTACCAGTTTATGACTGTGATTTTACTTAGGGACTGATAATCAATGTAGAGTCATCGGGTTCCATCTTTATTTTGTACCAACACGATTGGGCTCCCGCAAGGTGATGAGATGGGATGAATGTGCCCCTTGTGGAGCAATTCTTGGATTTGTCGCTTGATCTCCTCATTCTCTAACAGAGAGCGATAGTAGACTAGCCCATTGGGAAGCAATTCTCTGGGGGTTAAATCGATGGGGTGCTTGACTTGAAAGTGCAGAGGTACCCCGGTAGGTGAGGAGAAGATATATGAGTATTCTTCCACGACCTTATCCATGTGATTCTATTGTGTGGAGAGGTCGACCGAAAAGACCCTAGATGTGGCTGTGATCTTTCACTCATTCTAAGAGAGAATCAAGAAGAAGAAAAACTTCCCTGTCTGAGAGATGACCTTTCTGCATTTCTTGGCAGATATCAAGGAAATATCACTGGGTGGGACTACCTTGAGTGTCCTGTACAATTTCTTGTTCAAACTAATAATAACACTGCGAGGCCTAGACTCATATACAACATGATGTTTCCATAAATATGGTTGGCCCAAAATAACATTGCAAACTTCGAGAGGGGAAACATCACACAATACGTCATCTTTGAAGGGCTTGATGTCGTATGACATGCGACATTTTTGGCTGAAGCGGATGTTTCTTCCTTGGCCGAGCCATTCAATGGTGTAGGGTTGCGGGTGCAACATTCTTGGCATGCAAATTCACTTGAAAACATCTACTAATATGAAGTTCTTCTAGCTACCTCTATCAATGATGAAGTGCAGCGGGGTACCCTTCACCCACATCTGTGAATGAAAAAGGCGCTCGCCTTCCTCTGGCTCGTCTAGTTCACTAGGTTGGAGTTTTGTGGTAGAAACAATAGCAATGGGTTCTGTGTTTATGATTTGTCTCCCCCTTTATGGTTCTAACTCAGAGTCAGAACCCACATCTGATTCAAAGGCTTTCACCTCAACCACCAACGAATTCTACAAGCAACAATCAATAATGTTATGCTAGGGGCTCTTATGAAATTTGTACCACTTCCCAATATCTTTCTTTGTCTTTCGAGTGTCCTTCTTTGCTTGTGGCATGGATTGGTTTTCCTGAGGTTGTCTGTCTTTTCTCTGTCCCTTTTTTTTCGGGTTAGGTCCACCCTTTCCTAGATTTTGCTATGAGGGGTTCCCAGGCCCAAATTGTCGCATCTTTTGTTTGAGCTTCTACTCGATTTTGACGACATATCGGTAGGCCACACCCAAGGATGAGATGTCTAGAAACTCCATTTCGGCCTGGATGTATCTATGAAGACCACCGTGATACTTTAGCACCAGATGTTACTCAGAATATTTGATACCCAGATTGTTGCGCAAGGTCTGCAATATATTTGTGAACTCGAGCACCGCTTGGTCTCTTTCCCGCCGCAGTGTGGTCCATTTTGTGTACAGGTCATCATAACTTCCAAAAGGGTAGTATTGTTCCTTAATAACATCCCTAAATGAATCCCAGGTGATTGCGACTGTAAATAATGAGGGTTCATCTGTTTCCTTTTGCTCACAAAAAGTTTCCCACCAATCTCGGACATGGGGGGTGGTTTTTAGGAGAAAAAAAGTAACATTTTCTCTATTCGAGAAGTTGTGGACAAAGAAATACCCTTCTAGCAGATTCAACCATTTGTCTACCGTATCTGCGTCTATCTAACCTTCAAATATAGGAATATCAAATTTGATATGTACCTTGAAGGGGGTAGAGCCTTTGTTTGAGCAAGATGCATCGCTTGTTGGTAGTTGCCAAAGGATTTGCGCAAAAATATCCATCATCGTGTTCCTATGTTGCGTGAGGGCTTCCTCGAGAAACATTTTGAAGGGATCTCTCATCCCATCGTCTTTCTTTTCTTATTGTTATCCTCGATTTTTAGGGATAAATAGGGGATCATGTCTCGAGGCCCACAGGTCTTAGACATGTAGTACCGAAATCAGGATTGACCTAAGAATGGCCCTGGAGGGCCCATCCTTTTCTTCTTCCATCAGCTTTATCTTGTCAGTAGCAACAATATCCATCTCCATCAGCTTGGTCCTGTATCAAAAGAGTTTCTTGCTCCATGAGGTAATTGGTCCAGGTATCATGGTATGTGTCACTTTTGATCATTGAAACCTTTAAATATATGCATCTGATTCCTTTTACCTCTAACAACTACTTGGATCTTACATTATCCCACTTGACCATGCTTGGGGAGATTGACAGGGTGCCCTAGCAAGCCTGTGCCCATAGGTTTTGGTTTTCCACCAGGGGGATTTTTGAAAAGCCATCGCCCGCTCCCATCATAGCACCATTGTTTAATCTTATCTCCTGCTCATTTGTCCCATTCCCCTTGTCCGAGCATTGGGTTGACCTATTTGTACGATTGCACCTTATCTCGTGGGAAGAAGGGGCTAAAGGCCCAGAAGGTAAAAGCAGCTGGTAAAAGATAAAATCCTAGAAATAAAACCTTGAGATGTTTCACTCAGGGATCCCCGAGAAGGCAATAAAAAGCCTCTTAGCAAGAAACAAGAGGGACCCGAAAAATAACAAACAAGACCTAGTCAAGAGGATAGGGGGTCTCATCACGAGCCAACCTATTAGGTTCATGGGTACCTAACAGTATGTCATTTCCACCATCTGGTTACCACGCCAGGGCAGTGACCTTTGGTTGCATGGCCAAGGGAAAGGGGGTCTCATCACGAGCCAACCTTCTCATCTCTGTGAAAGTACTTGTGGGTAACATTGTTAGCTCTAGTCACCATGCCAAGGCAGTGTCCTTTGGTTAGCCCTTGAATAAAAAGAAAAAGAAGAAGAAAAAGAAAATAAAATAAAAGAATAAAGGCAGGGACGGGCTTGGAAAAATTGCATCCATGACAGGTACAACTCGCCTTCTACAAAGGAACCCACAGATAACACTATGCATCCCTGGCTCTCACTTCACCCACATGTCTAGACATCCCCTGGGCACATCACCTCACTCACATGGCTTGGATGAAACCTTCCTAGAGACTTCCCTTTTCTTATGGATACTATCCCAATAGGACGTCTTTTCTTTTTCTCTGATCTTGTATTGTAGGTTTTTGTAATGTCTTTGAGCTATTGACCGATGTATCAGGGTTTTTATGCATATGTTTAATAATATTAATGATGAGATTTGATTGACATTGCTATGATCCCTGTGACTAATGAGCCCATGAAGGGCGTAGCTTTTGATGTGCAGGACCATGCCCGACGGACATGTACCATTTGGACAGGTACACATGGGGAGATGATCAGTTCGGACCTCCATGGGGCTGAAGAGCCCACCAGATGGATGTTGAGACCCCATCAGGGGGCAGATATAGGACGGTGGTTGATCATAGTTTTTTACCAGAGAAGAAGAGGATGTTTCATCAGAGGCACTTTGGCAGAGCCCGACCTAGGGGGATTGACCCACTTCCAGTGAAACGTTTTCCATGGATGGCCCAGGATGTCACCTAGGAGCTCATGACATCACCTTGAGCATGTCATTGTTTGATAGGGAAGTTGGCACGTGTGGCATGATTGGGAGGCCCAAAGAGGGCTAACGTTTTTCTCTTTGGTGATGCATTTTCCCTAAAAGGGGATAACATCTCCCTCAATGGGGCTTGACATCTTACTTTTTCTCAGTTAGGGTTTTTAAATGAACATTTAATGTAAGACAATATTACTTTTGATATTATGGCCTTGTTGGCCATTTTATGACCTAAAAAGTAAATTAGGTCATTGATACACTATATATTGAGGAGTTTTAGCCTCATTTTATCAGGATTCATCACTCACTCATTAGTGAGGTCTAATTTTTAGCGCCCTACTTGGGTATTTTTGTTGGTTTAGTGAGGCACACTTGTTGAAGGAAGGCATTTCTTGTAATTTTATGGTGTTTCTCTTGAAGGAAGGTGTTACAACTAGGGTTTGCATGGTTATTTCTTGATGAATTGTAAGTATTTTTCTGCAAAACTTCTTGATTGAATGGTTGCAGTCTTATTTTCTTACATGTACTTATAATTTGTTGAATCAAAACACTAGGTGACAGGCACACAAGTAGGTCCTTGTCTCATGTCCCCTAATAGAGAAATTTTCAGGCATTGAAGAAGGAAGAAAGAGCCTAGACATAGCTACACTCTCATTTCTTCTTCTCCCTGAGCTAGCCATACTTTCTAGACGTCAAGAAGGAGGAGATGTCCCAGGCCTAGGTTATCTACACCTTGGGCCATTTTTCTTCTAGGGTTTGATGATAGAGCCTTACTGTAACAACACTCTCCCTCATTGCACTCTCTTGTATTGATTTATCTTTCATGCTAGCCATTTTTTCCAAGTCAACCTAAGGAAGGAGGAGAGAGAACAAGGCCTTGCTTTAGCAACACTGGAGTGAGCCTCTCTCCCCTAGGGTTTTGATTCTAAGGCCCTTCCATAGCAGCACTTCATAACTCTTCCCTCTAGTCCTTAGCCATCCTCCTTCAACCCTTGCGTCCTCTACTAAATTGACTCAAGTAACCCCAAGGCACTGATCTTAGACCTCCAACGTTGAAGTAGAATTGGATCTAAAACACTCTCAAACCTTTTTGAATTGAAACCCTAACTACACTAACCCTAACCTACTAACCCTAAGTTGTTGACATCATCTTTGGTTCTGTGATGCAGCAACGTCTTGTTTTAAGATAAATTGAATGATGGTTTAGGCATTAATTGAATAAAGTGTTGATTGGTTACCTTGAATGCCACATTGTTCCAATATTTATTGGTGGAGTGTCTATCTTTTTATTACTATTAATAAACATTGACTTTTTCAACATTTATTGCTATATTGCTCATATACATTTATCAAATAGTCTTATGAAGTACTAACCCTTGAAATATAGCTTGCACATATTAGTTTGTTGTTTCTTTGTTCCAGGCAAGTGTTCTTCATTAGGGATTTACTTTATTATTAGCTGTTTAGTTGGGACTATATTTTGGGTGGTGTCTTATGAAAGGGAAATTTGTCCTTGTCCTTTATTCCTTACCCTTTCAAAACCCCAAGTCACCGGGGACGTCTCCCCTAGGCCTAACCTCCCTAAAGAGAAATAACCTACCCATCATGGTGACATTGGGTGGGATAGGTTCATGTTACGCCAGTTTGGCCTTCTACCTTATAGCCTTTACTCCCAGCTACAAACTGTGCGATAACATTTTGGCGTCATTGCCAGGGAACACTGAGTCAATTCTCCTCAAATGACAAATCTTTTTGGTAATCCTTGCCTCAGAGACCTTATCTTACAAGCTTACCTGACGACTCCACTAGGGTGTTTTCCCTTTTCTTTGGTAATTTCAAGCAAATTATCTGGCGACTCCACCAATGATGACTTGTAGTGGGTGAAAATACTCAAACCCCTCTACCATGGCCACTGTTACCCTAATAAGCTCTACACCCCCACTTAATCCACACAAGTGGTCTCACCCAGAGACTTTTAGTTGTTTCGACCTAAGTAACATCCATGGAGGGTTACACGACTTACCCAAGGATGAAAATTCTTGGCTACCACTTTTCTCAGGAAAAGTTGTCCCTGGTAACTCACATTGGGCCCAGTTCTGTGATAGTTTTGAATTTCATTTGGCTGGTCAGGAACACCCTGATGTCTTTATGAGAATTTTTGCAAGCTCCCTTGTAGAGGATGTTAAAGTTTGGATTGATGCCTACCCAAAAGGAAGCATAAAAAACCTTGAAGAACTACAAAAGGCCTTTAGAATAAGATGGTGTGACAATGAGCACTCACAAGATTCTTTTTCCCAATACCTTAGCATTTGCAAAGGATCCTGTGAGAGTGTTAGGGATTTCAGTGATAGGTTCAACCTTCTCCTCAAAAAGGTCAGATAAAAGGTAGGCTCAGAACAATCTATCCTCGATCATTACTTATACTCCTTAGAAGGAATCTTACAGTTCACCCTCAAGGATCGATCACCTGCAACTTTAGAGGAAGCATAGGACTTAGCCTTTCAGATTGAAAAAAATCTTGAATTTGAAGACTACATTTGTCAGGTTGACCTTTCACGAGATGATGACCTATGGGACCTTGGTAATAATATTGTCTTGGAACTTGAACCCCCAAGAATCCTCCAATTCAAACTTGCCCCCACTAAAAGGAAGTGGAGCCTTTCCCATGAGAGCAATACCCCTTCTCAAGAACTTCCTTTGGAAAAGGGGCCTCCTGAGAACGAGAGGGAGGAAATTGAGATTTTCCTGCCTGAAACCATTGAGCATGATCCTTCGAAAGATTTCCCTCTTTTTATCCACCAAGTGGGACACCCTTTCTCCAAGAATGGTGAGTTCACACCTTTCTATGTCACTCTCCAAGTCAAATACTCCCTCCTCTGCAACTGTCTCCTACACCCAAATGCCACAACCAACATAATGACAGAAGAGGTTATGTATCAATTAGGCCCGAGCCTCTCACAACCAAATACCAGAGGTGACTTTGCAAAAGGAATCATTAAAAACCTCGAGGTGGCCTTTGATTCCTGCCCTAGTGCTCCCTTCTTGATAGATGTGGTTGTCATAGATGTTGTAAGTAATTTGGGTATTATCCTTTACAAAGGCCTCATAGAGCACTTAGATGGAAGTTATCATAGACAACAATCCAAGGCAACTATCCCTCATCCTGAAGGAGGATTCTTCATCGTCTACAATGAACCTCTCGTTGGCTCCCCAGTTGATACCTCTGATGAGCCAAGTGACCAACTCTTGTGTATCGACAATGACCTCAATAATTGGTTTGTCCAAGAAAGGAAGTTAGATGTGGATACCATTGAAGAAACTTAAGGAATCTGGACCTTGGAGTTCGATGGATCCCACTCAAACTCTGGATCAGGCACTGGAATAGTTTTGACATCCCCTTTCGGTGAAGTCTTTTACCATTCATATAGGATGGAATTCCATTGCACCAACAACATTGTCGAATATGAGGCCTTGATCCTAGGTCTCAATTTAGCAATTGAAAAAGGTGTTACACACCTAAAGGTAAAAGGAGAGTCAGACCTCATTGTATCGCAAGTTATGATGAGATTTTCCACTAAAAATGAGAAGTTAAAGAAGTATCGAGACATGGCTCAATCCCTCTCAAAATCCTTCAGAATAGTGTCACTCGAAGCCATTCCTCGAGAAGAAAACCACGTGGTGGATGCTTTGGTTGTCTCTGCTTCTACCTTACAACCGTGTGAGGGACCTCTTCATGACTTATGCAAGATGGAGGTTCTTTTTAGGCCTTCTGTCCCCGATAATTTGGAATATTGGCAATTTTTCGAGGATGATGATCAAATTATTAGGTTCATCAAGAACAACAAGGAGTTCACCAATTCGCAAATTACTTTCCTAGCCGAATCCATGAACCTGGAAGTCATTAACCTTCAAAGCAATACCTTGCCAAAAGGTTGTGTTCCCCTAGAAAACCTTTTCGATAGGCATGATGTTTTCAAAGGAAAAAGACCCAAAAACCAAGTTGATGAAGCCATGGAATTCAATATCGTCACATAAATAGACCCAAGAATGATCAAAATAGGTAAAGGCACCACCGCGAAGGAGAGGATAAAGATCTTGGCACTGGTCATGGAATTCAAGGACACCTTTGCTTGGAACTACGATGATTTGAAGGCTTATAGGGGGGACGTTATTTAGCATGCTATACCTTTGATAGAAGGAGCCAAACCTTTCCAGCAGAAGCTAAGACATATCAATCCAAAGTTGGCAAGACAAATATAGAAGCAACTCCAGAATATGGTTGACACTGGCATCATAACCCCTATCAGATATTCCTCTTGGATGTCAAATTTGGTAGTTGTTCGAAAGAAGAATGGTGACATACATTTGTGTGTTGATTTCCGTAACCTCAACCAATTATCTTTAAAAGACAATTACCCGCTCCCAAACATGGAACATTTGCTTCAAAGAGTCACAGGGGCTAGGATGATGTCTATGCTAGATCGGTTTTTAGGATACAACCAAGTCTTACTTGAAAGAGAAGACCAGCTCAAAACCGCAGTTACCACACCGTGGGGAACCTTTATGTACTTGAGGATGTCGTTTGGTCTTATGAATGTCGGTGCCACTTTCCAAAGAGCAATGGATTTTTCCTTCAGGGAGCTTATACAAAAAATCATAGAAATCGACCAGGACGACCTTATCGTTGTGTCCAAGGATAGGAAAGACCATCTCTCCCACCTCAGGATTGTTTTCGAGCGATGCAGAAAGTATGGTATCTCACTGAATCCCAAGAAATCCGTTTTCAGTATTGATGAAGGAAAGTTATTAGGTCATGTGGCTTCACAGGGAGGAGTTTCCATTGACCCTGAAAGAGTCCAATCAATAAAGGATGTCTTCCCCCCAGCCAACAGAAAATCTTTACAATCCTTTCTTGGAAAGATCAACTTTATTCGTATATTTGTGACAAACTTTGTCGAAAGGATAAAGCCTCTAAGCGCCTTGCTGAAGAAGGACGTTGCCTTTAGGTGGGATAATAAAACCAACAAGTCCTTCAAAGATATTAAAGATTCCATCTCCCAAGCTCCTGTCTTGATCAACTCTGATTTCTCACGAGATTTCATAATATTCTCGTTTGCATCCCAGGATACTATTGCTGGTGTCTTAATGCAAAAGGATGTTGATGACTATGAACATCCTGTGGCCTTTATGAGCAAGGTCCTTAGAGATTCTGAGTTGAATTATTCTATCACTGAGAAACAAGTGTATGCCTTAGTCAAGTCCCTCAAACACTTTAGAAACTACATCGGCTACAATAAAATTAAGGCTTATGTCCCATACCCAGTTGTAAAGGATGTCTTATCACAACAAGATCACATGGGTACTAGAGGAAAATGGGTTTCCAAGATCTAGGAGTATGAATTAGAAATAAAACCCACCAAAATAATAAAGGGACAAGGTTTTGCCCAAATGTTGACCAAGAGAAACCAAGAAGCCATACAGATGGGTGAGAGTGAGAAAATAAACGTGATGATCAGTGAATTGGCACATGATGAGTGGTATTCTGATATCGTCTACTATCTAAAGAACTTGTCTTGCCCCGATCACCTAGTAGACTACAAAAGAAGGGCTTTGAGATTGAAAGCTATGAAATAATGCTTGACTGAAGATGGACTTGGGTGGAGGAATCCTAATGGGGTTATACTTAGATGTGTGAACAAAGAAGAGGTGAAGAAGCTACTGGAAGAATTACACTCTGGATATTGTGGTGGGCACTTTGCAGCTCGTACTACTACCCACAAGATCCCGAGGGCCGACTATTATTGGCCAACACTTTTTTCCGACACCCACCAGCACGTCTGATATTGCCAACCTTGTCTATACTTCTCTGGCAAACCAAAAACTCCCAGCACAACCCCTGAAGCCCATAGTAATAGAAGCACCCTTTTAGCGGTGGGGTTTGGAATTTGTTGGTGAGTTTAAGGATAATTCAAGTAATGGCTATCGGTGGATCCTAACAGCCATAGACTATTTCACTAGATGGGTCAAATATATTCCTACAAAGAAGGCCACCGAGGAAGTAGTCATAAATTTTCTGGAAGATCGAATCATAACTAGGTTCGGTGCCCCTTCCAAGATCACTACAGACAATGCCAAAGCTTTCAGCTCATATTCTCTGGTAGAATTTTGTTTCAAATATGGCATTGTCCTATCCCATTCCTCCAACTATTACCCACAAGGAAATGGATTAGCAGAATCAACCAATAAGAACATCATGAATATTTTGAAGAAGGTTGTGGGGGGAAATAAAAAATCCTGGGATAGAAAAATAAAATATGCAATATGGGCAGACCGAATAACAACAAAAAATTCCACAGGAAAAACTCCTTTTGAGCTAGTATATGGATTAGAAGAAAAACTTCCTGTGAACCTCCAAATTCCTATCCTTCGTTTTGCTGAACAATACACTACAGATACAGAAGCAATCCAGGGAAGGATCAATCAGCTAATAGAGCTAGATGAGACAAGGAGGAGTGCCTTTGGTCAAATGGAAAGAAATCCAGAGAAGATAAAGAACACCTTTGACCATAGAGCCAAGGAAAGAAACTTCACCAAAGCAGATCTTGTGCTGCTATGGGATAAGAGAAGGGAAAAACCTGGTATGCACAAGAAGTTCGACGGTTTGTGGGGAGGTCCTTATAAAATCATGAGTTGTGCAGGTATGAACACTTTCAACTTAGAGACCATGGAGGGAGAAGTCTTGAAGCTGCCAGTAAACTCTTTGCATATCAAGCGTTACTACCCACTGGGGAACACTGAGTCAATTATCCTCAAACAACAAATATTTTCAGTAAGCCTTGCCTTAGAGACCTTACCTTACAAGCTTACATGGCGACTCCACTAGGGTGTTTTCCCTTTTCTTTGATAGTTTCAAGTAAACTATCTAGCGACTCCATAAACTAAAAAGAGGTTCAATAATCCTCCTTTGTCTTTCAGAAGGAAGCCTCCCAAGAACTCTCTTGTTGTCAAATCAATTTTTGGGAAGAGCCTTCCTTTAGGAATCATGTCTAGCTCTCAGACCGCTACAATGAACCCAACCAACAATCAAAGACAATGGTCATCTACTCTTTTCAAACCGTTAGACATGTCAGCCATACCAGGCTGCCCTAGGCAAATGCCACCCAAGTATGAGAAGTGGTTGCCTAAATTTATCGGTACTGATGCAATCAGTGCTGAAGATCACATGAGCAACTTTTGGGCATTTTTCCAGCGTCACCCCATTAGTGACGATGTTGAATATCTAGTCATGAAGTTGTTCACCACTACTCTTTATGATGCCTCAAGGCATTGGTACCTAAGCCTTCCCGATGGAAGCATCAAAACCATGGATAGACTTGAAGAGGCCTTTCTCAAAATATGGAGTGTCAAAGAAGACCCTAATATGCTTCTCACACGACTGAATAGCCTTTCCAAATATGAAAATGAGTCCATTCGGGAGTTCCACACCAGATTCAAGACTTTACTGCAAAGAATCCCCACAAGCCATCATCTGAAAGATGACTACCTCATCCATGTTTACACCAGATATTTCAATGGCCAACTAAGGTATCTTCTTAGAGACAAAAAACCCCAGTCCATTCAAGAAGCCCAAGAGCTCGCTACTAAAATAGAGGGAAACCTCCTTTCATCCAAGATTGAGCCTTTTGCTAACCCAAGGGGGAGAATAGACACTAAACCAAAGATAGTTCACAATGTTGAGCCTACTTTAGATCTATGTACCAGTATCTCCAAGCTACAAGCCTCTATGGATGGTATCATAAAAAATCAAGAGGAAATGATGAACAAGATCGTCAAGTTGGAATGATCTCAGACCCAGGCACCCAGGGTCCTGTACAAAGGACAATTCCAGAAAGGGGGACAATTTTATAAACCAAAGAATGAGCATGAAGTTCCGAACACTTTAGCCCCTACAAATGTTGTTGATAAAAATCCTTGGTGCCTGGAATGCAGTGAAGCACATTGGGAGCATGAGTGCCCTTACAATAGTGTCCATCAACAAGTCAACAACATGAATTTTTTAATGGAGTTTCCTCAGATAAATATCACGGATGCATAACATCAGGAAGCCATGAAAGAAGCAGCGAGATCAACAAGGATGGCAGTAATAAATAACCTAGATCAAGAATCACGATAAAACATAAAGAAACAAGAATTTCAGGTGTACAGAAGAAAGAATTTGAAACAACCCGTTGTTGATCAGGTAAAGCCCCCACCCCTGGAAATGCTTCTTCCCAAGACATCTAGGGCTGGAAAGGTTGACCTGAACTTTGAATTCAAAGGGGAATTATAAAAAATGCATGTAAACGTCCCCCTAAGAGAATAAATCAAGATCTCATCCATCAAGGAACGCTTTGACACTTTCTTTTCGGGATCAGATGAACCTATGGACCCGACTATTATGTTGCAAGATGATCACTTCAGGGTCCAATATGGTGAAAACCCTCCTTTCTTCATGATGTTGACAATGAATGGCAAGAACCTCAACAATTGCATGTTAGATACAAGTGTTGGTTCCAACATGATGTCACTCAAATTCATGCGACAAGTGGGTTTGAAGGTCACACGACCTTATAGAAATGTACGTGGTTTCGAATCAAAAGCCATACCCACACATGGGGTGGTTAAGAATGTTGAAGTTCGCCTAAAGGAGTACCCAGAGAAGATGGTCCACATTGACATTGTGGTAGTTGATGTCCCATATGTGTGGGGAATGTTGTTATCTAGGAAGTTTGGTGCAATGTTAGGTGGCACCCTTGAGATGGACCTCACATTCTTGCAATTGCCTTTGAGAAATGGAACGGTAGGTTGTCTCCTCAATGTGCCAATAACTGGGGACCATGTGCAGGATATTACTCACCCCGTCAATAATGACAAAGCAAAAAACGAGATGATACAAACTCTTAAAAAGTATTCTCCAGAAGATATTCCCTTTGCAACAGAGGAGGACATTGATCAGATCGAATGGCCCAAGAAAGAGGAATACCAACAACTCCTGGATGAATTCAAAAACAAAGAGATTGGGACAGTGAAGATATTAAAGAAACATGAAGATGACGTACAAATGCACCCGTCTCAACAGGAAGTTTTTACAGCGGAATCCCACCCCCCTCCCTCAGTACAATACACTAGGGTTGTCCAAGGAATGACCAAATACAAAGTCAGAAAGTACAAGGAGGGAGACATGGTATGGATGTGAGACACCTAGAAAGGATAGCCAACTAATGTAAAAGGAAGCACTCAGTCATGGATCGGACCCTTCAAAGTTGGAATGGAATCAGTTAATGACTCATATTATCTATCCACTTTAGAAGGAAGGTGCCCATTACCCATCAGCGGGCACCTCCTCAAACCCCACCAAGGTGGGGGGACCTGATTTCATGGGTAAGTACAGGTAAGTAGGCATTTCCGTGTATTATACCATTTGCATTTCATGTTAGTTGTTTTCACATTTGCATTGTTGATTGTTTTATTTCAGTATATATATAGCTATGCATCTTAGGCTGGCATTATAGCCCCAATTTTGTTACTAATTCCCCTATCGAGATTGTGCAGGTCTGCACGTTATGCCAGATATGTTGATGTTCTCATGCGCTCTATGGTGAGCACATGTCCCTGAGTTGGAGCTAGATGTTATCCCCAATTTTTAGGGATAGCTAGGAGATCATGTCCCGAGGCCCATAGATCCTAGACATGGAGTACCGAGAGAAGGATTGACTTGAGCATGGCCCTGGAGGGCGCATCCATTTCTTCTTCCATCAGCTTTATCTTTTCAGAAGCAGCAGAATCCATCACCATTGGCTTGGTCCTATATTAGAAGAGGTTCTTGCTCCATGAGGTAATTGGTCCAAGTATCATGGTATGTGTCACTTTTGATCATTGAAACCTTTAAATATATGCATCTTATTCCTTTTACCTCCAACAACTGCTTGGATCATACATTAGCCCACTTGACCATGCTTGGGGAGATTGACAGGGTGCACTAGCAAGCCTATGCCCATAGGTTTTGGTTTTCCACCAGGGGGATTTTTGAAAAGCCATCGTCCGCTCCCATCATAGCACCACTATTTCATCTTATCTCCCGCTCATTTGTCCCGTTCCCCTTGTCTGGGAATTGGGTTGCCTTGTTTGTAGGATTGCACCTTATCTCGTGGGAAGAAGGGGCTAAAGGCCCAGAAGGTAAAAGCACCTGGTAAAAGATAAAGCTTAGAAATAAAACCTCGAGATGCTTCGCCCCGGGATCCTCGAGAAGGCAATAAAAAGCCTTTCAGCAAGAAACATGAGGGACTCGAAAAATAACAAACAAGACCTAGTCAAGAGGATAGGGGGTATCATCATGAGCCAGCCTATTAGGTTCATGGGTACTTAATAGTATGACATTGCCATCATCTGGTTACCACGCCAGGGCAGTGACCTTTGGTTGCAAGGCCAAGGGAAAGGGGGTCTCATCACAAGCCAGCCTTCTCATCTTTGTGAAAGTACTTGTGGGTAACACTGTAAGCTCTGGTCACCATGTCAAGGCAATGTCCTCTGGTTAGCCCTTGAATAAAAAGAAAAAGAAGAAGAAAAAGCAAATAAAAGAAAAGAATAAAGGTAAGAATGGGCTTGGAAAAATTACATCCATGACAGGTACAACTCGCCTTCTACAAAGACACCCATAGATAACACTATGCATCCCTGGGTCTCACTTCACCCACATGTCTGGACATCCCCTGGCCACATCACCTCACTCACATGGCTTGGATGAAACCTTCCTAGAGACTTCCCTTTTCTTGTGGATACTAGCCCAATAGGACGTCTTGTCTTTTTCTCTGATCTTGTATTGTAGGTTTTTGTAATGTCTTTGAGATATTGACCGATGTATCAGGGTTTTTATGCATATGTTTAATAATATTAATGATGATATGTGATTGAAATTTCTATGATCCCTGTGACTAATGAGCCCATGGAAGGCGTAGCTCTTGATGTACAGGACCATGCCCAACGAACAGGTACCATTTGGACCAGTACACATGGGGAGATGATCAATTCAGACCTCCATGGGGCTGAAGATCCCACCAGATGGATGTTGAGACCCCATCAAGGGGCAGAGACAGGACGGTGGTTGATCAGAGTTTTGTACCGAAGAAGAAGAGGATGTTTCATCAAAGGCACTTTGGCAGAGCCCGACCTAGGGGGGTTGACCCACTTCCAGTGAAACGTTTTCCCTGGATGACCCAGGACATCACCTAGGAGCTCATGACGTCAACTTGAGCATGTGACAGTTTGACAGGGAAGTTGGCACGTGTGGCATGATTGGGAGGCCTAAATAGGGCTAACGTTTTTCTCTTTGGTGTTGCATTTTACCTAAAAGGGGCTAACGTCTCCCTCAGTGGGGCTTGACTTCTTACTTTTTCTCAGTTAGGGTTTTAAAATGAACATTTAATGTAAAACAATATTAGTTTTGATATTATGGCCTTGTCGGCCATTTTATGACCTAAAAAGTAATTTAGGTCATTGATACACTATATACTGAGAAGTTTAACCTCATTTTATTAGGATTCATCACTCACTCATTAGTGAGGTCTGATTTTTAGCACCCTACTTGGATATTTTTGTTGGTTTAGTGAGGCACACTTATTGAAGGAAGGCATTTCTTGGCATTTTATGGTGTTTCTCTTGAAGGAAGGTGCTACAACTAGGGTTTGCATGGTTATTTCTTGATGAATTGTAAGTATTTTTCTGCAAAACTTCTTGATTGAATGGTTGTAGTCTTATTTTCTTACATGTACTTATAATTTGTTGAATCAAAACCCTAGGTGACAAGCACACAAGTAGGCCCTTGTCTCATGTCCCCTAATAGAGAAATTTCCAGCCATTGAAGAAGGAAGAAAGAGCCTAGCCATAGCTACATTCTCATTTCTTCTTCTCCCTGAGCTATTCATACTTTCCAAAGGTCAAGAAGGAGGAGACGTCCCAGGCCTAGGTTATCTACACCTTGGGCCATTTTTCTTCTAGGATTTGATGATAGAGCCTTGATGTAGAAACACTCTCCCTCATTGCACTCTCTTGTCTTGATTTATCTTTCATGCTAGCCATTTTTGCCAAGTCAACCTAAGGAAGAAGGAGAGAGCACAAGGCCTTGCTTTAGCAACACCGGAGTGAGCCTCTCTCCCCTAGGGTTTTGATTCTGAGACCCTGCCATAGCAGCACTTCAAAACTCTTCCCTCTAGTCCTTAGCCATCCTCCTTCAACCCTTGCATCCTTTACTAAATTGACTCCATTAACCCCAAGGCACTGATCTTAGACCTCCAGCGTTGAAGTAGAATTGGATCTAAAACACTCTCAAACCTTTTTGAATTGAAACCCTAACTACACTAACCCTAAGTTACTGACGTCATATTTGGTTATTTCATCTGTGATGCAACAACGTCTTGTTTTAAGAGAAATTGAATGATGGTTTAGGCATTAATTGAATAAAGTGTTGATTGGTTACCTTGAATGCCACATTGTTCCAATATTTATTGGTGGAGTGTCTATCTTTTTATTACTATTAATAAACATTGACTTCGTCAACATTTATTGCTATATTTCTCATATACATTTATTAGATAGTCTTATGAAGTACTAACCCTTTGAAATATAGCTTTCACATATTAGTTTGTTGTTGCTTTGTTCCAGGCAGGTGTTCTTCATTGGGGATTTACTTTATTATTAGTTGTTTAGCCGAGACTCTCTTTTGGGTGGTGACGTGTGAAAGGGAAAATTGTCCTTGTCCTTTATTCCTTGCCCTTTCAAAACCCCAAGTCACCAAGGACATCTCCCCTGGGCCTAGACTTCCTAAAGAGAAAGAACCTACCCATCGTGGTGACATTGGGTGGGATAGGTTCCTGTTACGCCTGTTTGGCCTTCTAGCTTATATCCTTTACTCCTAGCTACAAATTGTGAGATAACACTTATTCCATGAGAGGTCATCTGGGCGTGCGAGAGATTTTTTCCTCAAGAGAAACAAGCTTGAGACCTAATTCTTTGTACCCTGACCTCGTTGGGGACATGCATTAAGAATGAGAAGGAGCAGACTGCTCTGATACCATTGATCCGGAATATATTTGCAGAACGAAATGAATACAGATTATTATCAAAATATGCTTAACACAAAATAATAGATATAAATTAAAATTGGTTTCTATTTAATAAGGAAATAAGTTGAAACTGTAAAATGCAGCGGAAACAAGCTTGCAAGAATGGTGGTGGTTTATCTTTGAGAAGATATGTGACGGTTGTGCTCATTCGCAAGAATATGATTACAATGATGCTCTGAAGGCCTTTTTACAATAAACAAGAATGTCAAAAACCTAGACATCCAAAAAAACTAACCCTGGGAGATGAAGCGCCAAAAGTCATGTGGGCCCCGTTTGGGTAAGTTAGTACATCAACTTCCCGGGGTTGTAACTTTTGCATACGATCAGGTGTATGATATCTCATTGGAAAGTTCTATCCAAGGACTACACATTTTGTTGCTACCTATCAAAGGGCATTTTTACCGTGGTGAGACCTAAAAAACGTTGTTTAGGGCCTCAAAACGACCCCACAAGTCAGGGACCCAAAAACTAGGGAAAAAGTGTCAAACTGGAAAACTGCCAAAATGAGCCAGTTAGAATAGGTGGGATGCCACCGACATACATATGCATCATATTCACTACAAAGTTCATATGTGTTTAAGCAAACAATCACAACTTAAATCCATAGTGCTTTCAGAGCTTCATGCTTCACCCACTACTGGGCATTCAGGGTTTATCAAAACCTATGAACGGGTCACATGTTCTTTTTTCTGGGATGATATGAAACATGAATTTCACACCTTTTTGGTTGAATGTGATGTTTTTCAATGCAACAAGGGAGAAACAATCAAATGTACAAGAACACTCTAATCGCTTCCGATTCCCCCTGCCATTTAGAGTGACATTTCTATGGATTTCATTGTTGGATTACCTAAATCGAGCAATAAGTCAGTCATCATGGTGGTATTAAATAGTCTTCCAAATACGCTTATTTATGTTCTCTTCAACACTCATTCACAACATCCACAGTGGCTCAAATGTTTGTGGATAATATCTTCAAACTTCATGAAATGCCTCATTCTATTGTCTCTGACTGAGATCCAAATTTTACCAGCAAATTTTGGAAAGCATTGTTTAGACTCCAAGGAACCCAATTGCATCTCAACACTGCCTATCATCCCCAGACTGATGGCCAAATTGAATTTGTCAACAAGTGTTTGGAAGTATATTTGCAATGTTTTGCATTCGACAGACAAAACCAGTGGGATCAATGGTTACCCCTAGTTGAATGGTGGTACAACACATCTTACCATATAGCTACATGCATGAATCCTTTTGAAGCAGTATATGGACAAAATCCATCGTTGGTTCTCTCATACATGCTAGGTGTCTCGAAGGTTCAAGAGGTTGAAAAAAATCTTACAGTCCGAGAGGCCATTCTCCATACCCTCAAAGAAAATTTAGTCATGGCTTAGAATTGCATTAAGCAACAAGAAGATAATGGTCATTCTAAACATCAATTTTCTAAAAGGGACCGGTGTTTCTTTATCTACAACCTTATAAGAAGAATTCACTTAAATATGAACATTGTCATAAACTTTCTCCCAAATTTTATGGTCCTTATACAATTCTCAAGAGAGTGGGGCCCATTGCCTACCAGTTAGCTTTGTCTATTCATTCTAAGCTCCATCTTATTTTTCATGTCTCGTGCCTAAATAAAGTGATTGGAAGTAAGTGCCAAACTCAAACTAGTCTCTCTGAGTTGGATGAGGAAGGTCCATTTGGTTGCAGCCACAAGTAGTCTTGGACCAGTGAGAGTGTCGTCTCCTTCAATGAACCATCAAGGAAGTGTTATTTTAGTGGAAATATACAACTCCAAAGTATGCCACCATTCTGCAACAATTTTCTCATCTCAAGCCTTGAGGACAAGGTTGTTCTTCAAGGGGGAGGGAAAGTTAGGGACCTAACATCCCTAACCCCTCATGTAGATAGAATAATATGTTTTCTATGTAATAAAGGATGACATTAGTTAATAATTCATATTTATTAAATGTGAGTAAGCCAATGTAATAAGACTTAATAGAAGCTTCTGCTTCTAGAAATATCTTCCTCTAGAATGTTCTTTAGAAGATAAAGGCATGAGGAAGCCTTGACTTGATAGTTATTGTAATAGAGTGTTTCTCTGCTGGAGGTTTCCCTCTAGAAGAGGCAAGTGAACATTAATTTCTATCAATAAAGGTATCATTTTAGTGTTGAGTTCTCTACATTTTGTTGTTTTGTTGGTATTTTCTGCAGTAATTATGTTTTCTTCTTATCATAATAGATCTAGTACTTAACAAGGTCGGTCTTGATTTTATAGACTCAAAAAGATGCTAATGTTTATAAGGAAATAAATTTGGTAATGCTTAGTGCACCAAGCCTTAACCTAAAGTTAGCAAAGGGCCTAGTAATGGATAAAGCATAAAGAAAGCTAGTTTTGAGGGGACTAACCCCGATCATTTTCTTGATCACCATATATATTTTCCATATGTAACAAATGTTGGTGCTAAATACACATTTGTTTAACATGCCATTATTGCTCGATTGGAATTCAATCCAAAATTGTAGGTTTCCATTTAACACATAGATGTACGTTTGCATAAATCGCTTAAAATTGAGCCCATGTACGCATTCAACATATCAAGTAATTTTTCATCATCCATTTTCCAAATATCACACATGTGTGAATTCATGGATAACCCATGGATGAGATGTTGCACATTTTTCATGCATTAATGGCCTATGGAAGCAACACACTCAACAAAAATCTAGGTAGACCAAA
>ML790293.1:35247-45362 GCA_009831015.1 Picea engelmannii | reverse complement strand
TCAAGCGACTAGTCTAGGGATTCAAACTTGTCGAGAGCTATGTAATAAGTCTCTTTGACTGAAAAAATAAAGGAAATATTGATACTTCTGATGTTGTTTGTTTTCACTTGGACATAGTCAAAGGTGGAATAAGGAACACCACACAAGAGGATAACCAAAATGCAATTTTCAGCATAGTTCATAATGAAGGTTTTCAAAAATATTGAAGAAGTACACAACCAAAGGATGAACCATATTGAAGTTGAGTTGAACAACATGAAGCAAACAAATTCTCATTTGGATGTCTTGCATTCTCTCATTCCTAAATCCTATATTCAAGAGTAAGTTTTTAGTCCTGCCATGCTATAAAGAATTATCATGAATAATGTTTTCTACTCTGCCAGATAAGATACATAGAGGACATGATAATCAAAGAACCCATTTGTAGTTTGTAGAAAATGTTTCTCTATGGGATACAATTTGTGACATAATATGTTTGTCCAAGTCAATGGTTTTTAAATAGGATCATAGAAAATTGAGAAACTATGATATGTTGTTGTTCCCTTGCTTCTAGTTAAATTGAAAAGAACCGCCATAGATAGGAGTGGATACAACCATTATGGAAAGAGTAAAAAATAGCTCAATGGAGCATTGATAACTGCCACCACCATGAATGAACTAGCTAGGCCTCCTCAACCAACCAATAAAAGGAGGGAGTTGGGTGGCTAAATCATGACCCAAATAAGACCATTTCCATGACTCAAAATACTATTGGATATATTTCTATTGGTATTGATACTCATTTTGTAGGATCTGCTATAGCTACCTTTTCTTTGGTAGAGCACAATTCAAACAAACAAAATAGAAGGATAAGATGGAAAAGTTCTTAGCATGGCTATGGAGAATGACAGTGAAGCGGTTGGCTAGAGAGATTAGGTGGTGTAGCAAAGTTTGAGTGCATCATGTCATTATTTGAATTAATTAATCATTTTTATTGATTCAGGAACCAGGTCCAACAACATGTGTTGATACCGCCCCCGGGGTATAGAACAATCAGTGATGGAGTGTATTGTTAAGGCATTCTGCATGCACTTGGTTATGTGAAGTCATCGGTTTAAAACCCTCGACTATCCTTGTGTGCTACATGAGGGGTCATGTTGTCATGCTTGGGGTTATAGTGGTAGTAGTCAAATAAAATGACCATGTGTTATGTGAGTCCATGCCTGACTAGTTGTTGATTTGCCCAGTAAAAAAAAAACATGTGCTAGGTGTAGAGGAATATGGTTTCCACGATCCTGTGGGAGGAGGAGAGTAACCTCCATCCCTGACTGTCGTGGAGAAGGGAGAAGGAATCTCTCTCAAAGCATCATGGTCTAGCTCGGAGGCGACCAATGGTAAATCTGTCAGGAGTGGTTTTGCATATGGTTGGGTGGAAACATGCACCCATTTCAGCAGTCACTTCACATTTTCCAGTTATGATAAGTATTTTCATACTATGTGTAATACATTGGATGCGATGATTGAATGTTTTTGTTTATGGTTAAGTCTTGCAGTGTTTGAACAATTTTTAGAAATGATCATTTTCTTCTGTAAATTGCTATATTTACATGGTCGTCGATTTACCTCAGTTTAGTTGCTAGAGAGTTATGAGATGTGAATCCGCAAGAGAGTCGGGGTGGGATTAACTAAAACTTCTAAGTCCTGTTGAAATTTTTAGTTTACCTTAGTAGGAATGTCAAGTTCAACTATGTAGGAGAAGGTTGTTTCCTTCATACCTTCCACCCATGTGACTGAGGGCTCATACCCATGGCCTTAATTAAGTATTGAATAAGAGATGAGTGTAGACCGAAAACTCAACATGATCCCATATGACCCAAGGTTGGAAACCCCTCTCCAAGCCCGAAAGGAGTGAAGCTACTTTGGCTTCGGGACTTATGACTCCACAACCCTCGAAAACAGTTGAATGTCGAAGTCACGAATTGAGGAGCGTCATGGATTTGGGAATCTAGTGGAGATCTCTCTTAGTCGTTAGATTGGACTTGGGAAGGGGTAGCATTAAGTACTTCGGTGAAGCTCCAATTCGGGAGAATAGGAGTGGTCTAGCACTGAAAATTCCGAATGTCAAAGTCCCGAAGTTAATCTGGACCATTGAGAATAGAGGGACACGTGTCCACAAATTGACTATCCAGAAGTTTGGGTATTCGGTGGTATCAATGTGAAGACATAGGGATGTGTGAGTTTCCACGGAGCTCTACAATCTAGAGTAATTCTTGTTCGTTAATGCTAGGTACATGTGGTGATATATCAGGTGTGGTTTGGAGATTCAGAGCTCTGAAGAGGTAGCTGGAAGATACATGTTGAAATCTGAATGCTAAATTTACAAAGTGACGTAGACCGTCGATCCTTGGATCCTTCAGGATCCCTCTCAGTCATCGATCTAAGGACTTCGTTGAGAACCCCTCTTAACTTCCCAACCAACCGGGAACGTGTCATGGAGCGACACCGTGCCCCCACTTTTCCCCTATCAATTTTCATCTGTTGGATGAGAGGCTACGTGGTAGGAGATCCTATAGTCCGGAGACTTTGTACTCCAGAGGAAATTGGCCAAGAGTCTTGAAAGTGTGTGTTATCACTAGGAATCACCCGCATGCTGTAATGAGGATAAGCCCAGTACCCATCAATTTATACAGTAAATGTAAATGAGTTTTAGGTGGTCGAATGAAGAAGACTCGATAATAATAACGTTCTAACTTAGAAATCTAGACTAGCATACATAAGCAATTGAGGTCTAGAATCAACTTCAATCAGTAAGTTGGAGTAAAGTTGAATAGGAAGAAGACTTCGGTGAGAAAGTGTAGAGGCATTCTATGAACATCATATTTTCCAGTAGCCTAAGGAGGAAAAACTTAAACACAAGGTCCTCTTGGATTCAAATTTTAAGGAAGCAAAAAGAAATCATAATAGTACTATAATCAAACATTTATCATAATACAGTTACAACAATCCATGTGAATCAATCAAAAATGAACTCTCTTAGTATCAGAGGCAAATAATATGGAGTAAGAAGGATGACTTAGATTAACCAATATGTCTCAAAAACAAATACATAACCAGAGAACCAATTGTTCTTAATCAAAATATTACAATATCAGGGAGCCTAGCTCAACCCTTCGATGTTAACAAAACATCAAAACTGCATACATATACTCATAATTGTTGCAACCACCAGGAGCGTGATCGGGCCCCTGCATTCAAAGTTTCAAGTCGACGCCCGCTCTGTCAGACTATGCAGGCCTTCTTGTGTCAGACGCGAGCTCAGCTTAGTTATGTGTTTTGCAGGAAAAATTGTCCATCAGAAAACTTCAGATTGACAGTCTGCCTTCATGGCTGCTCTCTGCAACGCTTTCCATTTATGGGGTGAGACGAGGTCTCAACTATCACCCCTATATTCAATAACTTCCTTCATTGGGATTAGGACGAGGCCTGACACCCATGAATGTTTCCAAGCGATGCCCATGACTTCTTCAAGTCAATCATGACGCCTCGAGGCTCTGCAAATCTTCCTCTGTGATCAATACGGGCATTGTGGGTGATAAGATCCTTTGTGGACCCATCCTTCATTGATATGGCCTCTGGCTATGACCAAGCACTTACCCAAAATGTTCCTCGCAACTTCGTGCCTCGGGTGCTTCGATGTGAGCCGCTCCTGATTCTCCCGATTTCCAAAATCGTGAATTGGATCCTAGCGAGCACCAACTCCTCTCCTTAACCTTCAACAATTTGACCCCGGTTATGACCAAGTGCTTATCCAAAAGGTGTGTATCGAGATTTCGCATCTCCGGAAGTTGAAAGAATACTCACTTCCCTTCTCCCAATTTCCGATCTCGCGAACTGGAGCTTAGCAAGCGCCAACTCCTCTCCTTAATCTTCAACAATGTGACCCTAGATATGACCAAGCGCTTATCCAAAAGGTGTGTATCAGGATTTCACATCTCGGGAAGTTGAAGGAATACTCACCTCCCTTCTCCCGATTTTTGATTTCGCACTTGCCTCAAATCGACAGTCCACAACTTTCCTCGATCCAACAACTCAGATCAACTCGCGAGTTCGAACTTCATGAGTCCTCACGACTCTTCCCTTTGACTTTTCCACTCCACAAGTCAACAAAATGTTGATCTCTCTCCAAGTACCCTTCCTAGCACCAACAGATAGGATTTACCTCGTGACTTCGGACCTCTGTCTAACATTAAAATTCATGCAACTTTATGATCCTGATTACCTGAGGGCCGCAAATCTGAACTTTGAATGGAATCTCCTCCGCTGAAAACTGAACTTACTCGCTCGATTGATTTGAGTCCATATTATACCTCTCTAAGTGTTTCTCTTTGTGCTCGTGGCTACGGCCTACGACCCTTGACAACTATATGTGATAACATTTGGCTCCATAGGGGATGGAAAGCTCCTTGTGAGCTACAAAGAACAAGTAGTTCCAGTGCCTTAGTTGTTGATATATGGAGTCATGCTCAGAAAACATCATGTTGAAGGCAACAGATTGAGAACTTAAACCGTTCTATTTTAAAATATATAAAAAAAAAACACATGATCCTGAGGGAGCTTATTTATGTACAAAACCTAAAATAATAGACTTTTACAATGGCCTAGGTGAAGGAAAACTTCCACCATAGCCATTCAAAATTTTTGATAACTGAATCCTTCGCTTCACCACAAATGATCCATAAGAAACAAGGAAAGTGTGATAGCTGGCTAATTTCATTCTTATGATCACCCATATTACCTTCAAATGATGATAAAAAGATCAAGCCTGCATGCTCCAAAGCATTTGAAAAGTAAAACTTTATGTATTCATCGACAGGGTCATGAAACTGAAGGAAACACATGATTAACTTATAAAAGGTTACCTTCATTGTTTCAAAATTGTTGACAGCTTACTTGATGTCCTCTACATGCACACTTGATTGAATGACAGCCACAGGCATCTGTGGGTCAAATAGCTGCTTACTGTGAACTGTAGGTACAAGTGGAAGAAGGTTGGACATAGGAGGTTGTTGGTCCACTGATGATTATTGATTTACTTATGACTGTGTATAAACTATCTCTTCGCGTGCCTCAACTAAGGGTTGCTCCTGATCAAAACTTTGGGTTATGTCTTCTGTGACAAGGCCAACCTCTAAATCATCCTTACTATATTCATAGTGATCAAATATAAGATAATCTTGTTGCTCATCATCACTAGAATATTTATCAAAAATGGGTTTTCCTTCACATCTATTATCAACCTTTAAAACAATAATTTCATCAAGAATATAACTGTTAAAAATATCCATTTCAGAAACAATAGTAATTGTTGCTTCTAGTTGTTCATACACATGATTTTCATCAAGACAAGGCTGCTCATGGATACCTGCATCGAAGACAAAATTATCCACGGTCTTTCCTTCATAGGGACAACAGGTAAAAACTTCCTTACGTTTAGAGTTGAGATGATACTAACTTTGAATCCTGCCACAAGCTCATAGGTTCTCCTCTACTTCCTCAACATCCATGAATAATTGTGATAAATATGTAGATTTCCTTTCTCTCAGGAGAAGGACAAGCTCTAAATGTTGAGCCATGACATAGTACACCATGGAAACAATCTCTGTGGGTCTGATCTCTATAGGCATACTATGATAAACACTGTAAAACCTCCTGTTGAAGATAGACAAGGATTCCTCTTTCCCTCTCCTCAAGGCATTAAAATCATCCCATTACTGATCAAGGGACTTGTTCTCACCCCACCAATTTAAAAATGCATTTCATAATTCAACCTAGGAACCAATGGAGTCATCTCCCAAACACTTAAACCATACACCAACATCTCCTAACAAGGATTTGGAAAACAACCTCATGGTAACATCCTCATAAATTATCTCATACTGATCAATAAATTTCTTGAAAGCCTCTACATGGCTCACAACTATAACATGATCCTCTCCAGAAAAATGGGGAAAGTACTTGAAGAAATCAGGAGGATAAGGATGAAGATGATATGGAAGCCTTAAAGGTTTAAACAACTTGTTTCTGATTCTAGTTTGAAAACTAGTGGGTTGAATAAGAGGCTTATCACACTGATGACAAGGCTCAATAGTAACAGCAAGATGTGATTAGAGTTGAGGGGGTTGTGGATCAGTTTCAACCTCCTCAGGGTTGCGACGATGATTGAGTTCAGGAGGGGTTTCAATATGAAGCTCATCTTTATGAGTAGGTTGAGCTGAGGATATAATATCAACATCTACAACACAGGAAGAAAGAAGTTCTTCTTCTTCCAAGGATGGATATATAAAGGAAGGTTGGTGATCAATCGAATAAACAAAACACAATATGATCCTCTTTATATGTGAAGGGAAAAACAAAAATGAGTTGATAAAGAATAACAAAAGTTCATGAAGAAATCTCATAAGATGATACCTAGTCATTCCCTTCATCTTTCTGTCAGTAGGATCCTGCCCAATGGAGTCTCTGATTATGGAGTCGCAAGGTAGATGATTACAGTCAATTTTTGTATCCCTCTCTTGTCTACCATCAAGAGTTGGATCTATGTCGTTCTTCCTAGGGAGATCTTCAATCTGCTCAAATCCATCCCCGACAATGGTGCCATTTATGTTAGCACTAGGAATCACCCTCAGACTATAATGAGGATAAGCCCAATATCTATTAGTTTATACAGTAAATGTAAATGAGTTTTAGGTGGTCGAACAAAGAATACTCAACAATAATAACATTCTAACTCAGAAATATGGACTAGCATACATAAGCAATTAAGGTCTGGAATCAACTTCAGTCAGTAAGTTGGAGTAAAGGTGAATAGGAGGAAGACTTCAATGAGAAATTGTAGAGGTCTGCTATGAACATCAAATTTTCCAGCAGCTTAAGGAGGAAAAACTTAAACACAAGGTCATCTTGGATTCAAATTTCAAGGAAGTTGAAAGAAATCATAATAGTACTATAATCAAACATTTATCATAATACAGTTACAACAATCCATGTGAATCAATCAACATGAAATCTCTCAATATCAGAGGCAAATAAGATGGATTAAGAAGGATGACTTAGATTAACCAAGATGTCTCAAAAACAAATACATAACCAGAGAACCAGTTGTTCTTAATCAAAATATTACAATATTAGGGAGCCTAGCTCAACCCTTCGACGTTAACAAAATATCAAAACTGCATACATATAATCAGAATTGTTGCAACCACTAGGAGCGTGATCAGGACCCTGCATTCAAAGTTTCAAGTCAAGGCCCTCTCTATCAGACTGTGCAGGCCTTCTTGTGTCAGACACGAGCCTGACTCCGTTATGTGTTTTGTAGGAAAAACCATCCATTAGGAAGCTTCGGATTGACAGTCTACCTTCAGGGCTGCTCTCTGCAACGCTTTCCATTTATAGGGTGAGATGAGGTCTCAAATTTCGCCCCTATCTTCAATAAATTCCTTCATTGGGATTAGCACGAGGTATGACACCCATGAATGTTTCCAAGCAGTACCCACGACTTCTTTAAGTCAATCTTGACGCCTCGAGGCTCTGCAAATATTCCTCTGTGATCAGTACAGGAATTGTGGGTGCTAAGCTCCTTTGTGGACTCGTCCTTCATTGATATGACCTCCGGTTGTAACCAAGCGCTTACCCAAAAGGTGTCTCGCGACTTCGTGACTCGGGTGCTTCAATGTGAGCCACTCTCGATTCTTTTGATTTCCAAAATCGTGAACCGAAGTCTAGCGAGTGCCAACTCCTCTCCTTAACCTTCAACAATGTGACCCCGGCTATGACCAAGCACTTATCCAAAAGGTGTGTATCAAGATTTCGTGTCTCGTGAAGTTGACAAAATACTCACCTCCCTTTTCTCGATTTTCGATTTCACGCTTGCCTCAAATCGACGATCCATGTCTTTCCTCGATCCAACGACTCAGATCAACTCGCAAGTTCAAACTTCGTGAGTCCTCATGACTCTTCCCTTTGAATTTTCCACTAATCAAGTCAACGAAATGTTGATCTCTCGCCATGTACCCTTCCCAGCACCAATGGCTAGGATTGAACTCATGACTTTGAACCTCTATCTGACGTTAAACTTCGTGCAACTTTATGATCCCGATCGCCTGAGGGCCACAAATTTGAACTTCGAATGGAATCTCCTCCACTGAAAACTGAATTTAATCACTCGCTTGATTTGAGTTCATATTAGATTGCTCTAAGTGTTGCGCTTTGTGCTCGTGGCTGCGGTCTGCAGCCCTTGACAACTATATGTGATAACAGTGTGAAAACTCTTGAAGTCACAAATGACGAGTTGAATATCAATGACCCACAACTAAGGTGTCATGTGTCACTACGATATGGAAGATTCATAGACCCCTTATACCTACTAGAGAATGACATGTGTCACCCATGGCCCTCACTATGTTTCAACCTTTGTTTTGTTCCTGCCTAGCCAACATCATTGGTGATGCGACCGAGACTCCAGGAGTCTGGGACTTCGATATTTTGGAATATTTGGGTTGTTGTATAGTAGATGGGCGTGCAACGTTAATCATCTATTGATAAACGTCGAAACATTCAACGTTGATTTTCGATTTACGAATGTTTAAAACGTTAAACGTTGATCGTCAATTGTCGAACGTCGAACGTCGATTGTCGATTGTCGAATGGCCAATTCCACGTGGAGATATTTTAGGATTTTAGGAGGTATGTGTGTAGTAAGAAAAGGGGCGTTCAACACCAAACGCCGAAGACCTCAACTAATAATGCCCGGATAACTTCGAGATGTCGTATCTTGCAAACCAGGGATCGGATTCAAGATGGTAACAGTCATTAGAAAGATACATACGAGTAGAAGAGGATGAAGACCTCAAAGAGATGATTTGAACGAGAAAAAATTTGATTCCCCATCCCTAGAAAGGGTATTTAGGGGTCAGGTGTGTTACAAATTGGTATCAGAGCATGGCAACAACACTTGCCATACTTGTGTTAATGCATGATTCACATAAAAATATTATTAGAGAACTTTATGGGGTAACACCCTACCTTACCCCCTTCTATAAGAAACATGTCTGAACCTCTACTGAAGAGAGGAACAAAACCTTCTACTGTTCATAGATGATTTGGAAATCTACACTGTATATTGCTAATGTTTCCAAATAAAGAAGCTAACTTCACTTTGTAATAATATCTGTTTTTTATGAATTGGTAGATTTGTAACTAACATAAAATGTTTTTTCAGCACTCAAGTAGTCATTGAACGACGAAAAAACTACAGTCAGTGACACACCATGAGTTGGGGGAGAGCTCCCACAATAAAGAGGAAGAATCTGATGAAAGGAGGGCAATGAAACCCCTCCATATTTGGCCAATAATGTAAGAAGCCTCATGGAAAAATTATAGAGTTATATGGATGACAATGAAATGTTGATAAAGGAGTAGGAAAAATAGACTGAAATTAATGCAGTCCTATTGCAAAGTATATCATATATACAAAGGAAACTACAACATGATCTAGCTTCCAGTCATGTGGACAAGAATCATACTAAGAAAAATCCAAGTCCACCTGAGATACAAAAGCATGGTATGGAAAGTGGCCACACCAGGAGGAGCACCTCAAGGAAGGCCCAACATGGAGACAAGAGACACTCATCGAAACGTCTCTCTGAGGACACTGACAACTCCAAGCAATCTTCTAGTGGAAAACTAGTTCCCATTCTCAAACGAGAGGAAAGAAGAGGAAACATTCCAAGAGTCATGACCCTGAAGAGTTCAAGAAAGCTAAACTTCCCACCTTCAATGAAGATATCAAGAAGTGGGAAGAAGCAGAATTTTGGCTACTCAGCTTGAAGAAGTACTTCAGAGTCCATGACTACTCTAAAAACTTAAAGGCTCGGATAGCCATTTTCAACCTGAATGGGAAAGATTCTATTTAGTGGGAGGACCTTAGGAATGTGAAAGGAATCCATGAGAAGGACTTTTCATGAAAACAATTTGAAAAATACTTCAAGAAGAAGTATCTGTCAGAAAAATACTTTGATGGGAATACCAAGGAGTTATATGAACTCAATCTGGGACAACTCGCCATAGATGAGTATATC
>ML790292.1:493339-525726 GCA_009831015.1 Picea engelmannii | reverse complement strand
GAATGTAATTCTTCAAGACATATAAGAAAAAGCATTCTGTGGTTTTCTCCCGATTTGGGTTTCCACGTAAAACACTGGTGTACTGTGCATGTGTGTGATTGTTTATTTATTACTACTCATTATTGGATAATAATTCTACATTGTTATAACATTTGAAGAAAAAGGATTATAATTACGTTATTACTGATTCACCCCCCCTCTCAGTAATCCAACACTTCTGGTACTCTGGTTTTCTGGTACTTTGTGAAACTAGGGTTTCACTTTCCGGGAGATCTAGCCACTGAAAAGGTGTGCTCTAAGTGCCAAAATGATCCTTGTGGGAGGGCGTAGCTTTCTAGTTGGTTAGGGAGTTGAAAAGATTCACTTTTACAAAACCATAAATTTTGGGTACGGTAACAGTGATGTTTTTCCTCTTGCAAATTGTGCTTCCTTCAGGTTGGCTCTGATACCATGTTAATGTTTATGCCATTATTATAGTTCTTTTCATTTCATTTAGATAAGAGAATAATAAGAACAAGATCACTGATAAATACACATTCACAAGAGACAAAACATTTATCCTGGGAAACCCTCTAGGGGAAGAAAACCCAACAAAAATTCCTTATCATAAATAGATTATACAATGTTCAAGAGATAACTCAAACCAATACAGAAAGTCCTCCCCAAGAGATGTGCCACCCTTCTTCTCCTCTCTCCAACTTGTAATTGCATCTTGCCTCATAAGAGAATGAGCAAGTGATTTTTGTGTTTGAAGTGAGGCGCTAGCCTCTTATTTATATCAAACTGGCACGTGTGAAAGGTCACAACTAGTAGGGCCGACCTCTCACTCTGGGTGGGTAAACCCACCTTTAATTAATTCTAGGTCTTCCATTATAACTATTGGGGCCGACTTCTTATTCTGCACTTTGTAATTGTCCGATGACCAATCCACAAAAGGGGATTTGGTCCTTATACAATTACTGACGTGATTAATCCTCAATGGGGATTAATCCAATAACAATAATAATAATAATGACATGATTAATCTGCAATGGGGATTTAATCCAATAATAAAATAATAATAAGAATTCTCTTCGCAGTTACATTATTTCAACATAATCTTGGTCTCTTGATCTCCCTCAGGGTTTTCTTGTTCCATATTCATCTGCTCAAGTCTAGCAATCATTCTAGGGCAATCCAATACTTCATGGTCCATAGCCTTACAACAGAGGAAACTAGGTCTTCTTCCAGGGAATTATTTAGCAAGATGTCCTGGTTGTCTGCAACTATAACAGAGGGTTAATCTTCTCATCTATTTAGATGTTCCCCAAATCCTTTTGTACTGCGCACCAAGATCATGGTGGCTAACTTGCAAAAAAAAAATTCTAGGAGCCTGCATCCACTTGTTAGTCCAGACATTCTTTCGATGCATAGGTATACCATATCTATCACTATACTTATCAGATCTATTCATATCAAGCTTTCTTTCATCTATTAATGTCCTAGTTTTGAAGCTAGGACAAAATCTATCAAACATACCTAGATCCATGCTTTAGAAACAAAAAATTTCACTTATCTTACTTCTGCAGAGCACAAAGCTTCCAGATCTAAGAATTTTAACTATTATTACCTTTATCAGAGCATAAAACTTACAGATCTTACCTCTCTTATGCAGATCTGACCTTTTTCTTTTAGAAGTTTCCACTTTCACTTTTATTAGGGTATAGAGCATTTAGATATCACTTTTTTTCTTTGGTATCAACCTCTTTCTCTGCATATCTGACCTATTCCCTTCAGATCTGACCTCTTTTTCTCGGCACAAAGCTTTGTAGGTCAAGTAGAATATTGCGTACTAGGGCAACAGATCTACGCAGAGAGCTTAGTTCGCACAAATCTTTTTCTTCTTCAGTTCCCAGCAATCATAGTTCCAATCTCAACAACGGAACCATTTGTTGGCACAGGGGAAAACCAAGGGTTCAACGCTCAAGAACACACCAAAAAATCCCTAACTACTGGCCCTTTCGGTAACACAAGTGAATTAGATGAAGTCTCACCTGAGGTAGAGGCAAGGTGGTTGCAAGACTCAGGTGTCTGCAACCTTAGCTGGGACACAGATATGTGATTATCTTTCTTACAACACACTTAGCATCAATTATTCCTTAGCATACGTTCATTGATATACTTCACAGAAGGCATAGAGAATCACAGTGAATACTATACTAAGAATGATTTAGTACTTATCCACATAAATATATGTTAGATTCAACAGATCAAGCACTGAGCATCCCATATATCAGATCTAATGTTCATTCATTCATCAACAACACAGAGCATAACTAGATATACTTAATCACATCAAGCACTTAGCCAAGAAAAATATAAATACATAAGAGTGAAGCACAAAACATTATACACACAGTTACCATGGTTCACCCCCACCCTAGGGCTACATCCACAAAGTCTTCTTTGTATTATCTTGGTCAAGAAGTTATAACACGGAGCTCCAATGACCCTTACTTCGCACAGGATAGAAGATCTATGTAGTTCACTAGATCCTTCCTTCTTTCACTCAGCACAAATCCTTCTACAATCTCTCACAGGGACTTGCACTCAGCTCTGCAAGTCTTACACAAAATGCACAAAGCCTTACAATACTTGATCACACAGATTCAACTCTTAGCACTGTAGCCAACTTGCACTAAGCAATCACCAGGTGCACTAAGCAACAACTTCTACTATTTCTTACATTGCCTATCTATTTATAGATTACAAAATGGGCCTAAACATGGGTAATCCCATGGGCTGACATCCCTTTCCCATTACATCAACCCAAAACCCTAAAATGGGCCCAAAAATAGGTCTTACTTCCTTAATTTCTGCTTCACGTTGCGCTCCATCTTTGGCAAGTTGTCGCAGTCCCTAGAAGTGGTCAAGTATGACCAAGTATTCTCAAACTTGGTCAAGGCCAACAATGAGACACAGAAAGAATCCCCATGAAAGGAAATCAATGGTTTTGCGGCCAACGAGAAGATAAGTAACAAGTATGTGCCCGATGTCGCTATTCCGCTCAATATTCAAACCCCTGACAAGCAACAGGTAGAGGTTGGGTCTTCGAGGCACAACAAGGAAGTTTAGGAGCTTGATCTTGAACAAGTATACACCACTTGTAGCCTGGGAAACATACTCACATGGGGTGATCAGTAGATACCCGAGTTGGTAGACGAGGTAGCAGATATCTATGTGATCTCCTACGATAGAAAGAGAAAGGACATCATTCAAAGGACTGCAAAGAAAATAAATATCACATTGGATCACTCTGTCTTTGTTACTATAGAGGAGAACTTGATAATCATAGTAGACTCCCAGACAACTGAACTTATTGGTGTCGGGAAGGCGCTCTCACAGGCCACCCTAGACAGAGCCAAAATTGATGAAAGGGAGCTAGTTTCCTCCCTAAAGGAGCTAGAACACTTGCATCATTTGGAAGAATACTATAAAGTCACCACATAGAGCGTTGTGTACTTGAAAGGTGAGTTCGAAGAAGTTTACAATGGGTTAAAGAAAGAAAGACACATTTTAACTACAAAAATAGTTGAGTTCCAAGACGACACTCTCATGGAACTCGCAACATGAAAGGATATGGAATGATGGTATGAAAGGGCGCAACAAGTAGTAGAAAGACTCAAGTACATTGGTGTAGTCCAACAGGGCCGAGACAAAGAAGAACATGGCATTCAGACGGTAGGCAAAAGTAGTGTTAATCACATGAAGCGATCAGCCGAGTACTACGCTAAGATGTCTAGGGACCCACACCGAGAAATCCAAGAGCAATGAATCAAATGCAAGAAGAAATGGAAAAAAATTAATAAAGTAATGAATGAAATCAAAATCCCCGAGTTCAACACCCCCAATAACTTTGTCGACCTAAGCGACGTAGTTGAGTCGCATGCCAAACAAGATTCGTTATGGACTGAAGAGCTCACAAAGATGACTGATGTGAGGCTAGGGCAAGTGCAACAATTTCCAGAACATCTAATCAGAGCTTGAACCATGCTACATAAGTTAAACTCTAGTCTAGTGAAGTACCAGATGCCTGCAATGGACATCAAAGGAACACATGTGGCTCTGATGGAACAACACAAATTTGCATGGGCCCAAACTTGTGAAGATCTGTTTATCAGTTGGTCTGAGTATGAGAGAAATCACCCTTTTCAATAGATTTCTTGGGCTGACTATTAAAGAAACTTTTATTATAGGACGCCACGTGGAAAATTTTGTTTTTCTTAAACTACACTTAGATGTTAATTTCACTTAAACTTTACATTATAAATAAATACATCGACCAATTAGTTAAGGGTTGATGGTTGTTGCAATAACTCTTTCTTTATAGTTGTTAAGAATTATTTTGAAGTTGCTATGAATTGAGAAGTCCTTATGGACCAACGACAAAGTTATTTTCATCAAATGCATGTGTGAGTGGACGCAGAGAAGAACTATTTCCTATCTCGTTTCATGAATATATGTGTTGGCCCTTGACCAAGTTTTGAGAATCCTTGGTCATGTTTGACCTATTTTTTGGACTTCGACAGGTTGTCGAAGGCAGAGCACAAGACAAAGTGGAGATCGTGGAAGCTTGGCCCCTTTTTAGGGCCTTTTTGGGTTTTGGGATTATGTAATGGGTATGGGGATGTCGACCCAGGGGTTTACCCATGCTTAGGCCTATTTTTTAATGTATAAATAGAATTCTAGGCAATGTAATAAGTAGTGAATAGTGACTAGTAGTGACTAGTCAGTTGCAAGTGTGATAAGTGTTGAGTGTTAATTGCTTTGTGCATATTGTGTGAGGCTTGCAGAGCTAAGTGCAAGTGATTGTAAGAGACTATGGAAGACTTTGTTCTATAACTCAAGGAAGGAGGATCTAGTGAGGTGCATAGATCTTCTTTCCTCTGCGAAGTTTATTTTGAGGCTTTGTGCATGTAAGAATATTTAAATAAGCTAATAAAGAAGACAAAGAGTTGGTGGACATAGCCCTAGGGTGGGGGTGAACCACGTATATCCTGTGTTGTGAATTGTTTGTGATTTTGGTTGTTCTTTTGTTTATGTGATTCAATTCTTCGTGCGATGTTAGATGATAGTTGAATCTGATATGATAGCTTAGTGTTGAGTAATGTGAATGAATGATAGATATGATCTCTATTGGCATGCTTAGTGCTTGAATATATTGGATCTGTGTGAATGATGCATTGATATGTTGTCAGGGTTTAACTGTGCTATAAACTAAGACTGAATATTGATGAATCACAATTTTTAAGTTCTTTGTTAAGGTGTTACAATCACAGATATGTGTCCCAGCTAAGGTTGTAGACATCTGAGTTCTGCAACCACCCCTGCCTCTACCTCGGGTAAGACTTCATCTACTTCGCAGATGTTGTTGAAAGGGTCAGTAGTTAGGGTTTTGTTGGTGCGTTGTGATAGCGATGAACCCTGGGTATGCCTCTGTGCCAACAAATACTTTTGTCACCCAAACCTGAAACTGTGATTGTTGGGAACTAAGGAAGAAAAATCTTTGTGTCATGATCTGACCCGAAATTGTGAAAGATTTGTGCATGGATCTGTTTCTCTAGTGCGTATTACTCTACTTGTATTGTGAAACTATGTGCTAAGAAGAGAATTATGATCTGAAGAAAAGAGGTAAGATCTTGAAGCCTTGTGCCCTAAGAAAGGTAAGAATAGTAAAAAGTTTTAGATTTGGAAGCTTTGTGATCTGTTGAAAGTAAGATAAGTGGAAATTTTTGTTTCAAGAATATGGATCTAGGTATGTTTGATAAAAAAATCCTAGCCTGAAAACTAGGGCAAAACTAGATGAAAGAAGATTTTATATGACTAGATCTAATAAGAATAGTGAAAGATATGTTATTCCTATGCATAGAAAGAATGTTTGGACTAATAAATGGATGCAGGATCCTAGAAAGTATTTTTTGCAGGTTAGCTACCATGATCCTAGTGCGTAGTACAGGAAAGGATGGGGATCCTTTAAGAGAAAGAGAGGATTAACTTTTTGTTATAGTTGCAAAAGGATGGGACATCTTTCTAAGGAATGCCCTGGTAGAAGACCCAGTTGTCTTTGTTGTAAAGCTATGGATCATGAAGCTTTGGATTGACCTAGAATGATTGCTAAACTTGAAAGAATGAATATGATACAAGAAGACCATGAGAAAGGTCAAGACACTAATACCATGGAAGAATCCCAGAAAGAATCAGAGGATGTATTGCTACAAATGAAAGAAACCCTAAATGACCACTGAAATATCAACTTATCAGATATCTTCAAAGAAAAAGAGTACATAGAAGCAAGAATAGGAGACTTTGACATTGACTGTGTTCTGGATGAAGAAACACAGGTGAATATCATGACAAAATGAACTTGGGAAACTTTAGGAAATCCAACTATGATTCCTTCATTGGGAGGAATAGGATTATTTAGAGGAAAGTTGATAAACCTACGTGGAAATCTCACCCAAATATCTATGAGTGTTCATGGAACCTTGACAGAGGAAGAGTTTGAGGTTGTTAAATTTATTGATAATAGTGCCCCATTTTCTATATTACTAGGAAAACCTTGGATTGAAAGGAATCAGGCCAAAAGGAAAGAAGAAGAAGTCTTAGAGCATAAGAAGCAAGAATTAAAAGATTTCATGACTAGGAGGATCACACACTTGATTGAAGAATAAGAGAACAGATCGAAGCTATTTAGAACCAGAAACTTGGATGTTGAAGTTGAAATAACACATGAAGACTCACAGAAGACTGAACCACCTACCCCATATAGAGAAGAAGTATTTCCCTTGAATGCTATCAAAGAATCTCAATAACGTGAAGTTACTATGCCAAGAGGAGATAAGAATCAGAATGGAAAGAGGAATACCGAGACAAAGCTCACTGGAAAGAAGGTTAGAAAACTAAGTAAGAAGAGATCAAAGATCAAAAAGTTACAGAAGTCTCCAGAGAAAACTTCGCAGAAGGAAAATTTTCACAATTGGAACTTCGTCGGGATAGCAGAATAGTTTCACATGGAACTTCACCATGGTGAAGCAAGATAGTCATTGGAAACAATATAACTATTAAAATGATTCCCCAAATGGGTAGAACAACATTTATGGTTATAAATATCACCATCAGACCGTTGGAACCACGTCGTAATGGACAGAACTGAATTAATGAAGGCTTCTTTCCCATTGGAGAGATATATTGCCTAGTTATCTACTTATTTCGTTGAGCCTTGCACTGAGAACACTTTTTCAAAACATGATTATTTGAGCCCGCAGATCAGTTATTTTTTGCAATGACCATCGAGCTATCGCGATCCATCTCGTTGCATTGATTAGTTACTCTTCAAACTTGAGATATTCAACCACAAGTGTGTATGTATGAATAAATTAGCGTAGTCAAAGAGTCTATGAAGGAGGTACTCATCGACCTCATGACTAAAAGAGTAATGTCTATGTTTGTGGGTGTACAAGCGTCATCGACGAGAGGCGTGAAAGCCTCTCCATCAACCGCTCGCGGATCTGGACCATACCGAGTCGTCATAGAAAAGAGAACCAAGCATAGAGATTACCTAGAAAATGTGAAGCTAATACCAACCATCTTACCCAAGTACATCCCACCTATGGTCGGTGCGGTGAGCCGTGATAGTGTGCCAAGATATTTTGATTATACCATGGTTACTATGTACCTCCCGAAGGGGATACGCACACTTAGAGCACAGCAGGACAAGATTGCAACGTTAAATTTCAGCGACTTCAACCTAGGAGACCGCAAGAACCATAGTATGCTCGCCCCATGTAAATACTTGACCATGAAAAAGGGGAAGAACTCAAAAATAATCCCCCAGACATGGATGATGAACCTCGCGCAGTCCACCCTATTAAATATAATGAAAATCCCACACTTTGGAAGGCACCAGGAGTTTAACGCCTGTGTTAAGCTCCTACTCTCATGTTACCATGGTGGATAATTATGACTAGATTGATGTATCATAGTCGATTTGACGTTGATCCATAGGATCACCAGATTAAGTATGAAAGGACTCGACCCGCAGGACTTCTATCCAGGGAAAGCCACAGATCATGCATTAGCACAAAAGCTCAAGGATACCTATGGTGATGTTGAGAAGGGGACGCGAGGCTACAAGTTATCTTCCATCTAGAATGGTACAATGCACCTAGCATGCCAATTAATTGTAGAAAATATAGTAAGGAAGAACAGGCCTAGGAAGGTCACAGATTTTTTCATTGACCTCGGAGGGAAATGTGTGGAAGGCCTACAGATGAACTAGGTGAAGTACCTAGTTAATCAACTGGAATTAGAATGTTACAAAGCATAGAATCAGGGTTATGAGTTCCACTTTAACTGGCTCTTGATCCTCATCATGTTTATTGCTTGGGAGATGCTAGAAGGAGTGACCTTCCCAAACATTGAGCCACTTGAGCTGCTTGTTGCGAAGTTCACCACTTTCTAGTACTCGAGTGATATGGGAAAACATTGACAGTTGAATGTATTCTTTCACACATATTATCTCCAACTGAAGAGGGTTATCGAAGTTTAACCTTGCATGACGCCGAACACCCTACAGTGGTTTTGACCCTCATGAAGTTTTGTGCAGATCGTCACTTCATCTATATCATTGTGCGAGAAGATGAGCATAAGGGGGAGCTTGAGTCGTACTACAAGCTCACAGAAGAGGACCTCAAGGAGATAACTGAGGACTGGTCAGCAGACCTCCTTACCCTTTCTAATCCTGTAGAGATGTTTGACCCCAAAATTGATAGCTCGAAGGCCACTCACAAAGAACATGACACAACCAGAACCAGCAGAAGGAAGAAGACCAAAAAAGTCCAAGACTTAAGCAGTGCATCAGAAAACACTTCTTTAGTATCACCCGGTTGAGGGGGTGATGACAAAGTAGAAGAGATCAATGGAAAATAATATGAGAAGAAGAAAGATGAAGTAACACCGCCTAGAGATGAGGCTGATCCCTTGAAGAAGAGGAAGGTTTCTCCCCTGAAACCCTCTTCTCGAAATAATCCAAATCCAGCTTGACCAAGATGCACATTATTCTCGCCATCCATGACTTTGACTTCATCATCGCAGTTGTAAACGAATCCTCACAGAAAATCTTGTAGAAACATGAAGCCAAGCAGGAGGAGATGTACAATATAATCAATTTTGAGCTCTGAGGGGTACAGCAGGCCCTTTATTCTAGTCATGCAGTGTCCACTACGCCCCTGCCATCGAAAGAACCATAGTTGGGAGATGAGCCATCCCAACTCTTCCAACTAGTTGATGCAACCGAAGCTCACCTTCATCGCACACAAGAAGAAATAGAATAAGGCACCTAGCCCTTGAATCAATTGAAATAAGTAGTCGTAGAAAAATGCCAATTTATGGAGCAGGATAAGGTTGCTCTCCAGACAAAGTTTGAAGAGGAGAAAGCATGGATTCAACAAAAAAAAGAACAGTTGCTCGCAGAAAAACTCAAAGTGAAAGAAGTAGTCAACAGAGAAATGTTCTTTGTGACAGTCTTAGATCCAAAGGAAGAAGACCAAGTCAAGCATCAAGTAGAGAATATCGCAGAAGCTATCCAACAGCTATAGCAGAGAATAGCAGACTTAGAGCTCTGCACAATACCCGAGACCCCACAGGATGTGAGGGATCAAAGAGATGCAACTGCTCAAAGCACAGTTGAGAGAATAAAGTCTTTTTCCATGGAATGTAAACAACTAAGTGCCCAAACTTATGAGTGACTCAATGAGAATCTGGAACTGAAGGCACTGGAGTCACAGTTCCAAGAGGTGAAGCAACAAGAAGAAACAATACAGGTGCAATTGAAGCCCCTATCAATTGTTGACACGATGAAGCAATTCCAAGAGTAGCGCACTGCTCAATAGCAGTTCCACACCATTCAAAGCATAGTCATGGAAGTGACTCAGAGGCTCCAACCTATATAGGATGAGGCTTTCCAACTATTCTCAAAGATCGAAGGTCGAGGAGCAGAACTGGAGAAAGTCGTCACTACAGCTGAACAACACTTAGAGGGACCTATCAATGAAGCTAGTATCCAAGAGTTCACTAAGTAGGAGGCCATGGCACAGCAACAAGTTGAAGTAGCTCAAGCCAAGCTCAAGGCTTTTGAGGTAGAATTAACCAGATTAGAGTGACTCGGGATGAGTCACGGGTGAGTTTTGGGGGCCTGTTGGCCCTTGACCAAGTTTTGAGGATCCTTGGTCATGTTTGACCTATTTTTGGGACTTTGACAGGCTATCGAAGGCAGAGCGCAAGAAAAAGTAGAGATCATTGGATCTCGGCCCCTTTTTAGGGTCTTTTTGGGTTTTGGGCTTATGTAATGGGTATGGGGATGTTGACCCATGGGTTTACCCATGCTTAGGCCTATTTTGTAATGTATAAATAGAAGTCTAGGCGATGTAAGAAGTAGAGAATAGTGACTAGTAATGACTAGTCAGTTGCAAGTGTTCTAAGTGTTGAGTGCTAATTTCTTTGTGCATACTATGTGAGGCTTGCAGATCTAAGTGCAAGTGATTGTAAGAGACAATGGAAGGATTTGTTCTATTAATCAAGGAAGGAGGATCTAGCGAGGTGCATAGATCTCCTATCCTCTGCGGAGTTTATTTTTAGGCTTTGTGCATGTAAGAAGATGAAGAGTTGGTGGACGTAGCCCTAGGGTGGGGGCGAACCACGTATATCCTATGTTTTGAATGCTTTGTGCTTTTTGGTTGTTCTTTTGTTTATGTGATTCAATGCTTAGTGCGATGTTAGATGATAGATGAATCTGATATGATAGCTTAGTGTTGAACAATGTGAATGAATGCTAGATCTGATCTCTATTGGCATGCTTAGTGCTTGAATCTATTGGATCTGTGTGAATTATACGTTGATCTTTTGTCAAGGTTTAGTTGCATTGTAAACTAAGACTTAATATTGATGAATCATAATTTCTAAGTTCTTTGTTAAGGTGTTACAATCACATATCTATGTCCCAGCTAAGGTTGCAGACATCTGAGTCCCACAACCACCCCTGCCTCTACCTCGGGTGAGACTTCATATGCTTCACAGGTGTTGGCGAAAGGGTCGGTAGTCATGGTTTTGTTGGTGCGTTGTTGTAGTGTTGAACCTTGGGTCTGCCCCTATGCCAACAATATGTAACAAGTAAGAGTTGTCCAATTTATTGTCAAGTTATCTGGTGCAATGCTTTGTTGTTATTTTCTTTAATGATGAAGATGATGAATCGTTGTGTGATTATGTGATGAATGATTATCGTAGATGAATTATTTTTCTTGTTGTTGTCTTATTGCATATGTATTTTATTTGTGATAATTAGTAATCTCATACAGTAATTGTATACTCACATGGTTAACGTATTAGTACTAGGCACGTGGTATAAAATTGTCGTCTGCATGTTTGAGTAGCGGGTTATCCCAAGCTCAGCCTCTTCCCCAATAGTTAGAACTTAATTATGTTTTGTTGCCAAGTTGGTTTATACCAGCTTACACTTCACATCGGTCCCGTCCAAGAGAAAATACAAAAAGATATAGTCTAAACTGAAGGAAGATCCTTCACAAGGAAACGTTAAAGCCCATCAATTGATTGAACAGATCACAAGATCTGGAGAACCATTCCATTTTGAACGCAGCAGAGTCTAATTGGGCCTCGGTGGCAGGTTTGGTTCCTACTTATGAACTAGGGATTTGAGACCCATCAACAGGACCCATCCATAATTTTTGAAACTTTGAGTGTCTTCCCCTATGAGCATGAGTTGAATCCCACAGCAGTACTTTCTCATTGACTTTAAATTTGACAGTTTTGACACTCTTGTTGAAATACTTCTTAACAGTCTGTTGTCTCCTTTTTATATTATCCAATACAAACATCCTTTGTTCCTCCAAATCTAGGAGTGCATTCATCCTTTGTGAAACATAAAAAGAATTTAATTCTTCGATTTGTAGCATTAACATTAAGGAGGAAAGTTCCAGCTCAGTAGGAATAATGTCTTCTTGACCATAAATAAGTTGGAAAGGAGTGCAACCAGTGCTCACCTTGGCGGTAGCTTGATCTTCCCAAATTGCGTAAGTGGGGAGAGTGTGCCATTGACGACGCTTATCTTCGATGAGCCTTTGGTTATTCTCACCATATTCTTGTTGGTATACTTTGCCAGCCCATTTCCTTGGGGATAATAAGTTGATGAGGTGAAATGTTTAACACCCAACTTAGATAAAAATTGGGTCAGCTTAGCAGAAATAAAAGTGGGACCATTGTCTGTAATAATTTCCAATGGAAGACCAAATATGGAAAAGATGTTATTTTCAAGGAAAGAAATCACCTAATCATCTGTCAAATGCTTAAGCGGGACAAATTCAGCCCATTTTGTAAAATAGTCTGTGGTTGTCAAAATAAAGACTTGTCCTACTGAAGACGAAGGATTAATAGGACCAATAAAATCAAATCCCCATTTTGAAAAAGGAAAGTCTAGGAGGACAGGTTGTAACGGGATGGTTGAAAGGCGTTCTTTCCCTACACATTTTTGGCACTTGTCACAAGATCTCAAAAAAACATGAGTGTCATGAAAGATTGAATTCCAATAGTATCATTTTCTAATAATGTTGAAAGAATTGGTTTTAGCAGAAAAATGACCTCCTACATGAATGACATAATTTGAAGAACCATGAGCTTCTTGCAACAGTTCGATTGCTTCCTCATTGTTTACATGGCGAAGAAACATACCATCAGAAGATCTTCGAAACAAGAAGTCTCCTATAATGGAATATCTAGTTGATTCAAGATGGATCCTTCTCCTTTGATGAGTTTCTAATTTGTCTGGACATCTTTGGTTTTGTAAATAGTAAAAAAAATTCTTATACCAAGGATGTTCAGACACAGGAAGGATCTGATTATCAATGTAGAATAGTGATGATGGGGAACTATCATGTTCATAAATTTATTCACTATTTTCAGGATGTTGAGCTAAGTGAAGGGTTAAGTCACAACCCTTTATAGTGGTAGAAGTCACGATATTTAAATCATGCTCCTGGATCTTGGAAAACCAATGTGCAAGCTTCCCTGAAATATAAGTCTGTGAGAGAAAAAACTTGACAGTAGGTAAAGGGACTTTTATGAACATATGCTTACCTAATATGAAGGTTTGAAACTTTTCAAGAGCCTTAACATGAGAGAAAACATGTTTTTCAATAAAATAATATTTAAATTCATCATCAGAAAAACTTTGACTCATGTAAGCCACTAGTTTTTTGTTACCTTGGTCATCACTTTGCATGAGGATAGCAGAAATTGCTTCCTATGTGGAATTAGTATATATCATAAATTATTTCTCAAAGTATGTCTTCGCCAAAACCAATGCAGAGCTTATTGCTTTCTTAATCCCTACAAAAGAATCTTTGACATCATCTTTCCAAGAAAAAGAATTATCTTTCTTAAGCAGATGATGAATTGGTTTGACCATCACAACAAAATTGGGAACAAACCTACGGACGAAGTTAATAACACCCATAAAATCTTGAACCTCCTTCTTGGAAGTGGGACCAACAAGATTAAGGATAGCAACAATCCTTTAAAGATCAATGCTTATTCCTGAATCAGAGACAATGTGTCCAAGAAGATTTCCCTTGGTAACACCGAAAATGGACTTAGAAGCATTTTGAGAGATGCCAAATTTCGTGCATTACATGAGAATTCTTTTAAGATGACCAAAATGATCTGATCGGTTTTTAGAGTACACAGTTAAGTCATAAAGGTAGATCTTAATGATCTTCCCAATCAAATCATCAAAATCTATTTGTGTATCTCTTTGAAAAGTGGCACATGTGTTAGATAATCCAAAAGGCATACGTTCATAAGAAAAGGTACCCCAACGAGTAATAAAGGTGGTTTTATATTTATCTTCCCTTTTTACCTTGATTTAATTATAACTAGAAAAATCATCAAGTAAGGACAACATCTATGACCCTACAACTTGTTGCAAAATCATTTCCATATTAGGGAGAGGAAAGTGATCTTTTATACTAGCCCAATTTAATGCACGAAAATCGACGCATAATCTGATCTGACCAATTGTTTTCTAAACGGGAACCAAATTGGAAACCCATTCAGAATACTTGATCGGAAAGATGATCCCATCTTTCAAGAGTTTTTCCAACTCCTTTAGAATAGTTTCTTCTATAGGAGGGTTGATAGGTATTTGTTTTTTCCTAACTGGTTTTATGCCTTCCTTGATGGGAATGGATGTTGTATAAGAGCGGGATCAAAACCATGAATATCCTCATAATACCAAGAAAAAACATCTTGAAATTCACCAAGCAGCTTGGAAAACTTCATTTTCTCTTCATCGAAACATTGGGCACCTATTTTAACATTCTTTGGAGACTCGGGTGTTCCAATGTTCAAGGAGATGGTTTCACCCACCTTCCTTTTTTACTCATCTTCTTTATGTTTCTCTTTATTTCCTACATCACTCGATGAAAATGAACTCTCAAGAGGATTCAAGCCCTCAGGAATCTTGTTATCTTCCATGGATATAATTTCCTTGGGCTTATAGGGTTAATTTTGAATGAAAGCACAGATGCTCTCATCACTAGGGAAGACCTGCCATGATTCTATATTGTCAGGGATATCTAGACGATATATAGATTGAAAAGTACAATCAGGTATGTGTGGAAAAAGTTGTCGATTAGGAGAGGCTACAAAAATAGCTAATTGATCATCCATTGAGTTGAAATCCCTCTTAGCATGAGTAATGTTGAAAGATAGTAGGTTCGAGATAAGTTCCCAAATAGTTTGGGTGTGTCGTTTCATCAACTTGTTGCTAGGAGAGTATATCTTACGTACAAGGTTCACAACAAGATCGGAATCCCAAAAAACTGTAAGGTGACCACAACCCAAATTATAGGCGTTTTCAATGCATAAAAATAAAGATTTGAATTCAGTGACATTGTTAGTGCAAGAAAACTCCAACCTATAAGAAAAGTTATGGATTTTCCCCATAGGAGAGTACAATATAATTCCATCTTTGTTTCTTTGATTAGAGCATGAACCATAAAAGTGCATGTGCCACATACCGTCATCTAGATCGATTTTTTCCAAGGGAGTATTATCCTCCTCGGAAAATATGGAATACACCCCTAGGTCCTCTTCGATATAATTCACGTTAGGTTGTGGAACACTTTATATGTAAGGTGAAATCCTTTGCTCTCTAAGGACTATGATGTTTTTACCATTCTGAGGAATGGATAAGTGTGTATTATCGAGTGAGAGGTATCCACCTGTCAAATATTTATAATCTCTTCCTAAGATGATTGATTAATTTCTTACTGGCATATCAATTACCTGAATATTAAGGGTTGTCCTTATTTCAGGGTGTGCACACAAAACCAAGGTCACATCTTTGATTTCACCTATGGTCATTTGTTGTAGACTATTATAAGAGAGCATGCTTCTGGCATTTTCATTTGTACAAGACAAACCTAGCTCTTCCATAATAATCTTCGACATTACACTTGGGCCCGAACCGCCATCAATGAGGCAACAATAAGCGATATTATCCATAATATTTATAGAAATATAAAAAGGGGGATTTTTTATAGGGTATCTAAAGTTATGTACACCTACTTTATTTACAGACGAGTCCTCTTCATTTACCTCTTCAAAGAGGTTGGCTACAACAGAAGATTTTTCTTCCATGAATTGTTTTATATGCCTCTGTTGTTCAGGGACGACAACCATGTTCAGAAGGGTTGCATCTTATTTGATGTTGGCCAACTGATTTAGAATATTTTATTTGGAAGATGGGAGAGAGACGATAGTTCCTTGACTGTCGGGAACCTTAGGAACCTGAACAGTAGCAGTTGGTGAGGATGAGCTCGGGCTAGAAGAATTGTGGGGAGGATCATATTTTCCTTTGGGAGCATAGGATTTGTTCCTAGTATTGATGATCATGACATCTTCTGGCTCTGCAAAATCTAGAACATCGATGGTAGTTTCTGGTATTTTACCAAATATATTATCTCTGGCACTCTTCTTTACTTCACATGTGGTTTCCTCGTGTCGTTCTTTGCAAAAGTTACACCAACTACGAGGCATGATAGCTTTAGGCTGAAAATTATTTTCAATTGGATTTCGAAAGGGTCGTGCAGAAGAGGATGAAACCCCAGGGGTAAGAGGGGAGACATTTCCATTTCACTCATATGCTATCATACGATTATTCATGTCTTGTATAATTTGTAAGAGGGCGGGCATGTTTGTTTGTTTAGCTAATTCTCCATGAGGAAGACATGTTCTTTCAAGATGTTCTTCATACTCTAAACAAGTATGTAGAGTAGAACCTAGGTTATCAATGGATTTTTCCTCAAGCCTATGATGGTAGGGGGAAGGTAATGCATTATAATATTGCATTAAAGTGGCTTGGTTCTGAGGTCAAATGAGTTTAGGGATTTGATTGTATAACTTGGTGAAACGCAAGTTGAAGGACTTGATGGTCTCACCATCCTTCTAAGTGATGTTATTGTACTCCCGTAACTGCTCAGTTGGGATTTTAGATTTCCCATAGGTGGATTTGAACCAATAGACTAACTCCTCCCAAGTAAAAAAAATCTTAGGAGGAAGGTCAAATAAATCAGCCACAACCTTTCCTTCCAGGGAATTGAAAAATAAGCACATGCAAGTATCGTTGTCGTTGGATCCTATGTTGTGACAAGAATTAGAAAATGCCACCAGGTGTTCATTTGTAGTGACAGTGTTATTCCCTAAAACCCTAGGAATATTATCTTTGAATTTAGGAAGTAGACAAGTAGCAGGTGCTAGGTTAAGAGGAGAGGAGACATGCCATGGTGTGGTTGTAGCATATTCTTCAAATTGAAAATGCCCATACTTTTTGATGACTTTGGTGGGGTTTGTGGTAGATTGGACAAGGACTTGGTGACTATATAAGCTACCAATTATTGATGAAGCTAAATACTAAGAGGAGAAAGCACTTCCAGTGCCACCAGATCCACCTCTAGATGCCATCTTGTGGATGATAGGTAAGGGAGAGAAAGATGAATTGGATGAGTCAGACAAGGTTCTCCTTAGATAAATTTGTTGGGTTGATAACACAACATTCCTTCTTCCTATTTTAGCAACAGGATTAATTCCAGGTGATAAGCCTTTTCTTCTCCTAGAAACACGAGGTTCTAAGGACATGAAAAGAAAACTTGAAGGAAAAAGAAGGTTATGATTAATTTATAGGTTGTCTACGTCTATCTTCCCAACATTCTTGGGCACTTATGTCTTGTTCAATTGATGCCCATGAACGATTAATCTCAGCCCGAGTATTAGCAGTGTCTAAAATGGTGTTGAACAAATTTAAAGCAATGTTGGTCCGATCTTGAAGACCAGGCTCAATATTGGGTTGCCTTGCAATAGGTAAAGTCATTAAGAAATAAAACATTCAAAGAATCAATATCAGAAAAATATATGTATTCGATGATAATCAAGCATAAAAGTCAACCAGAGAGATATTGAAGATCTACCCAGTATGGTCGCCAAATAAATGTTCAGGAAAAGATATGAAATGATCTTACTCAAGCATTTTCAGATCTTACTTGGCTAAAGCAAGATAAACAGGAATATCACCGTATTTTTATAGCCACCAAAATTTATTTCCTAATTCACAAGTATTGATTACAAGTGCTTAGGATTATTTTTTTATAAATGGAAGATCGCTGAAAAAATCAATATTTATGTAATTTTCTGAATATAACAGATGCATAAATAAATATAGAGACAGAAGTAAAAACACCAAGTCAATAATCAACACGGATGAGACATAAAGAAATTGTTTATTCCATTCCAAATTATCAAAAGACTCGTTCTCTTTACAAAATTACCTAAGGAAGTTTGGACCAAAGTCAACTTAGATGTCCCCGAAGAAAACCATACAAAAGGAATTATGACAGAAGTAAAAAAATGAACTTTAAAAGTTGGATCAGCTTGCCACATATTGTTTCCCACTTGAATCTGCACAATATCCTTTATCAGTCATGAAATTTAATTCACAAACATACAAGTCTACACAAACAACCAAAGACAGATCAACACCTCTCAAAAACAAGTGTCTGAATGATGAAATTAATCCCTGAATCTTGTTGTCTACAATAGGACCCTACTATCATAAAAGAGAATTAGGCTTTCAATGAATCAAAGGATGAATTAAAACTGAATTTTCTCAATAAAACTCAAAGAGAAGACCTTAGTATGTTTTCTCCTTCTATTCTCCTCTTGTTCCTCCTTTTCCTCTTGCCTTTAAGCAATCAGAAGTAGTTGAAGTAGTTAAACTACCCCTTTAGTTGAATTAACTAAAACTCAACCAACTTTTTAGTTAAGGGGGAAAAGTAATAAAATCATAATAAGAGTTTTTAATAAATAATAACTAGTAGGTGGGACCCCTTGTGACTCCCTTTAGTTTTTTAACAAGCATAACACAACTAGTTAATCAATCAAACACATCCCTCCTTGTGGATCCCATCATCACTCTCATAATTTGACAATTTATATCAATTATAATTGAAATTCTATCCAAAAATATATTATTCATATATCCAAAAAATAGTGTGTTGTCCAAAATTTCAGAAGTCAACTATTCTCAACAATCAATAAATAAAAACACTTAAAACCCATATTTTCCACTCTGGGACGAAATATTCCCCTTGTTTATGTCGTCACCCTTTGATTTCTCTAAATTTGCCTTAGGTTGTGTGGATCCTTTAGGCCTAATCTCACTAATAACATGAGATAAATCATCTCTCAAATGCATGCAGGATGACACATATTTGGCAGAGTCATTTGAGTGAGAGGAAGGGGCAACAACAAATTTTCCTTTGTTAGGGGAATGGTGGGCCTCGGTTTTTAAACTTTTTATTGCATGGGAAGACAATATTGGTGAGTGGGCAGGGGCAGCTTGGACAATTTGAATGATAGGTGGAGGAGCAGGTAGAGACAAGTTAGGCCAGCCATGATGTTGGGAGACTACCGGATGGACAATCTCTTTCCATTCATCATTTTCAGAGACTTCAAGTTGTAATGATACATGAGGTGTCAATGGGATACCAGGGACTTGTGGGGCTTGGAAGGGAGGCCTTTCTCGCCTAGGTTGGACCACTCCTTGTCCAATCCAGTTAAAAAATCCATCTTGAAATAGCTAGCTCAACTCTTGTGAGTCTGCATCAAAATGTATAGAAAACCTTGTCATTCTAGGGCCTCTGTTCCCATTTCCTCTTCCTCTATTACCCCGGCCATGGCTACATCTGTTGAAAAAGATCATTTATGTATGCATTATTGATTAGCAACTAGTTTCTTCAACAACCATACATGACATCTCTTTAAATATGAAACAAAATTTGGCTCAGCAATACATCAGACTCATGCAATCAAATCCATACAAATCGTTTAATACTTGTCAATGAGAAGGGGGTGAATAAGGGTTCTGGGATATGTGAGGGATTGTATTGAGTGAAAAATGTTAAAATGAAGGGGGGTAGATAATGATTATTGCTCAACAAATCATCAATCAATCAATTGTATCATAAATCAAAAGAATATGTCATTGTAACTCATCCATATGCCATCCTTTAAATGTTATAATACAGAGTTTAACTTAACTATAATTTAATTTTAAGAATAGGAGTGGATAGTGAAAATGGGAAGGCAAGGGGACTTGTAATGTGCGAAAAAGTGAGAGAATGGTAGTGAAAAAATGAATATTGTGAAACAACGAAATCACAGTCAATAATTTCAATAATTTTCCATGATCTCGATTAGGACCAATGAAACACACAACAGTCACCAGCTTGCAATTGACACCATGTTGTAAGACCACATCGATCCAAATCATACCAAAAAAGAGGCATCCCTTTGACTATACATTATTACTCATCCTTAATCACAACTTTCCAACCAACTCAATCAAACGAGTTCAATATAAGTGCTTAAAGAAACTGTCATAATCACTCAACCAATCTATGAGAATCAACAAGATGCCCAACAAGAGTGAGAACAGTTGGGGATTATTTAAAATCTAGATATGTAACAATGAATACAAAGAATTAATCAAGAGTTCACTCGGTCATCAAAAGCACAGAGATATTGGAGGTCAAACATATCAACCAAATAGGCAGAGACCCTTCAATACAAGCACGGTAGAAACACAAGGCTCCTTATAACTCTCGGTCTATGCAATGGCACAACAGTTGAATGATGGGTAGTGTAGAAAAAAGATGCAGAGGAGAAGTGAATGTCCATTGGATAGTGAAAAGTACCCCAAAGCACACAGATGTATACTATGTGCATTTCTCAAGGACCAAATTAATGGATAACAATGTCAGTGGGAATGTTGGCCTGAGGCATAACTTATATCACCAAACAACCATATATATTAGCATAATGGACACCCTATAATCGACTTCTGAGATACGGTGATGCCAAGACCATAAAAATAATCCCACGACCATTTCATAAACCTACGACCATGACTCTGGAAAATACACAGTGACCAAAAGGCAGTTTGAAAAACATACACAACAACCACATAGCAGCCCGAATACGAATGGACATGGTTACCCTCATAACTATGAGGAAGTGGCTAGTGAGGATAAACAAGGTGAAACCCTCCAACAAAACACAGAGCGATGATACCCATATCCACTTAAAAATTACAGAGAGCCATCATGATTTTCACCACACAGAACAACCAGCGAATGCACAACTCAACCAACCAATTCTTTTACTTGCAAAACAAATAACCACACAGTCATTCTAGAGAGAAGAACCACGCATTTACATAGTTTCCAATCTTAGGAAAACACAAAACAAAGCATTACTAAGCCATTGTTCATTCATAAATAGAGCGTAATTCATGGATGGGTGAAAAGAAACATACTTGTAACCAATAGCTTTAAAAAGGGTGAGTTGGCCAAGCGCTTCCTTCCTAGTCTTGGATCTCGAAGCTTAACCACCAGCAAAACGAAATGAAAGAATAACCATACTATGGTGGTGGCCCAATGGGGGAAGTATGGAGTGACATTCATTTACTTCACGTCACTTCCATCTCATCTACATTCAATTTAGAAGTACACGACAACCAACAGTCACGAATACCATTAACCATGTCATTAATTCCAAACCATTGAAATCTGCGACCACATTTCTTGCCAAATGCACCACCCAAAAACTCATATTAACCATTTCCAAACTTCCATAACATACCATGTGTATTACCATATCAAATGTGCCCAATATAACCCAAATGAAAATCACATAGCCACTAATCATTAATAGTTAGGATTGACACTAACTTGTTTTTATTTTAATTGCACATAACTTCTAACATAGCATAGTATATCCCCTTTATTTTGGATTTTTTTTGTAAGCTTCCTTCCCATTTCTTTTGTTTATGTTGTTACTAACATATGTCTTGTACAGGTGTAGCCAGGTAATAAATCATGGTGACATGATCAAACATAGAAGCTGTAAATATATGCTAATCATAACATAAAATTAAAGCTTTGAACAACAGAACATCCCATAAAATGCATCATCCACATGTCATTATGTCAAAATGAAACCAAGACTGCATCATCAACCATATAATACCCTATAAGTAGCATCGAAACAACAACATAAAATTTGTGATATGACTATCTCCGAGCCTCCAGTCTACAAGGGGGTCCCTCCTACTAGTATTTTATCTTATTATCATAGTTTAAATAATAGGCTTTAGCAATAATTTGTGGGAGAAATTCCTCATTGCGATTTTTATCGTCAACAATAGGTTCAGTCATTTTCCAAGACCCATCACTATTGGGCACTTATCAGGGAGACCCACCCCTTTTTTCACCCTCATATTCAGCCCAAGTCCGTGTCATCACTTATGTTACAACGGAACCAAATGATTAGTATGACCCCACCATCCCTACCTCTCATCCTATCCCTAAGAGACCCACTCTTGAATATTCTCTAGAGGCCCCCACCATGACTACCACCCCACCACAGTGGCACACTCTCCCTCCAACCATTACTCAGATACCATTATTTTACCCCCCACCAATAGTAACGACATATCAGGTAGTTTTCACCCTTGCACTTCCTAATATGGTAATCAAAATCCATGTATGGTATCTAGACCCACCTGCAATGGTTCCACTATCGACCCCATCCCTTCCTACCCATCCAACAGGGTTTCCCACATAGACTGTGGTTCAACCTCCCATACCTCTACTATCTCGGGACCTATATTCCACTACAAGGTCCACCCACTACTTGATTACAACCACCATGTGCACTATATGGAGCACTAGGTCATCCCACTCACTTATGTCCCACTCTTATATGGCTCAGGAACCTTATCCCACTCCCCCAGGAAGCATTGTTACTGTCAACTACGGCATGATTTTCCACCACACTTGTTGTAGAATTGATTTCCACATGCAACAAAACCTTGTGTACCAACTTTATGTGTACCGTATCCTCACAATATGGCCACTAAACACACCACTATCCTGCTCTCCCATGATTTTTGGAAACCTTAGTTGTCATTTGACAAACATATTTTCCTGAAACTACCCTGGCAGTACCACCCCTAGTTGCACTAAACCGAGTCGATTCTCCTAACACGTGCTATGTTTCCACCACAATCAGTGAAGTTTGGACTTGCCCATGTATAATCTTTGATTAGATTGACCATTTCACCTATATATGTCCATTAATAATTTCACAACACACCCATCAAATGACTTCTCTCAACAATTCTAGTGAATCCTAACCCCGGTACATACCATAACCATTGATTTTGGAGAAAGATGACATTCCTCTTACTCCCTCGGCATTTCCAATCCCATTATCATCGAAGACCCTTTCACTGGCCTGACCCAATTCACCAGTCATCCCAGAACTTGATATCCTTCCTCCTCCATGGGACCCCAATACACATATGGTGCATATTTATTACCTTTCTTCCCATGAAGAACCATTTCCTATGGTGGAACCAATAATCCATGTTGAGGACCATCTCACTATCCTACAAGCCCCCATTGCTTACACTCTCCCAAAAATGTTTAATTATTCCACCACATCTACGCATATCACATTGAACTCCATTGGTCCTACCAAAAAGGATCCCTTAGATGATATGATCTTCCATTCTAATGAACATCTCATTGAATCCATGATAACACCAAATTACCCATGGGATGATATGCACCATCATTCATATTTTCTCCCATAAGATACTTTCCTTTCCATTGACAATCCCACAATTTGTGAAATGGAAATTGAAGATTACATTCCCTTTGGGAATACTTTTGGTTCAAAAACCCCATTCCTACCCCCGATGCTTTTGAAGAAGGAAACATGGACAAAATCGCTCCCTCTATCAAAGTGGATATCTCGATCAAACCTATCATTGTCAAGGAACTCACCCTTGGTGCCGCATGTTCCATTGAATAAGTCCTTTCTTATAAGACTCTCTTTCAGGAATATAGCGACATCGTTTCCTAGTCATACACCAAAATTCCTATCCTAGAGCATGCCATTGTCGAACATTGAGTTGATACATGGACATATGTTGCACCCATTTTCCAAAAACAACGACCCTCGCATCCTTCTAAAGACTTGGCCATCAAAGTTGAAATCAATAAGTTATGCACTGTATGGTTCATCTACCCCATTTCATACACCTCATGGGTATCTAAACGTATTCCTGTTAACAAAAAACAAGGCACCATACAAGTCTACACTGACTTTGAAGACCTTAATCAAGCTTGTCGCAAAGACAACTTCCCCACACCATTCATTGATCAGTTCATAGATTCCTGCACCAGCCATGAAGCCTTGTCCTTTATGGATGGTTTTTTCAGATACAACTATATTTAGATATGACATTTTAACCAATATAAGACAACCTTCATTACCCCTTGGGGAAATTTCACATATCGCGTCATGCCCTTCGGGCTCAAAAATGTAGCCGCCACTTTTTAGTGGGTCATGACTTATGCCTTCCATGACCTAGCTCACCTAATTATTGCATACATGTATGATCTCACAACTCATTCTAAGAAATGTTCCCAACACCTCGCAAATATGTGAATCATATTTCAAATATGTCACCAATACAACATTCATCTTAATCCCCTCAACTGTGTTTTTTGTGTCACTGCCAGGCAATTACTCTAATTCATAGTATCCCAGCAAGGAATCACTGTGGACCCCCTCAAGGTCCATGCCATTAGTGCCATCCCTCGTCCCCAAAAACTTGCACCAGTTGCAAATCCTTCAAGGAAAAGAAAACTTCTTGTGTTGCTTTGTCCCTGATTACGCCACTTGTGCACATGGTTTTTTATGTCTCTTGCACCACGATATCCCATTTTGATGGGAAAAACATGCTCAGTAATCTTTGGATGCATTGAAGACCATATTTTCTCAAGCCCCTTTGATCAGTCCCCCCAATTTTGAAAAAGACTACATCTTGTACCTTTCTGCCTCTGAGGTCTTAGTTGCAGGAGTCCTCATCTAACAGGGTGAAGATGAGAGTGAACATGTCATTTAATAAAATAGTAAAAACCTTTCAAATCCACCTCTTAAGTACAACGATGAGAAAAAAATTTCCCTAGAAGTGGTCCTAGTAGTCCAAAACATGTTCCACTATATTTAGTTGCACACCACCAAGTTCATTGCAAACTCAAACCCCATGCATTACTTTCTTAACCAGAATATTAATTATGTCATCAAATGACCCATGGTATGGTGACATCTTCATCCACCTACGTACTCAAAAATTTGGCCCACATCTCTCTCAAGATATCATCATCATATTTTTCACCAAGCTCTACATTACCTACTCCTCGGTGATGTCCTATACTAACAAGGAGTGGATACAATTCCCCATCATTGTCTCACCCTCAAAGAGGCAAAACGAGTATTCAATGATTTCCAAAGCAGTGCTTATGGAGGACACCTTTTTGGTATGTCCACTTCCCAGAATGTCATCAAGGCTAGGTAATTTAGACCCATGCTCTTTCAAGACTATATTCATGCAATCAAAATATATTCTAAGTGTTAAGTCTATACACATAAATCACGTGCCCCTCATGTATCGTTGCATCCATTCATTTCATCTAGCCCATTTTTCAAATGGGGCATATAATTCATGGTGTGAAACCCTCCCTCTAGAAAACGTCCAAAAGTACATTGTAGTGGCAATCGACTATTTCACTAAATGGGTCAAAGCCATGCTTACTTTCAACAATATGGCAGACATTGTTGCCTGCTTATTTTTCTGTAACACCCCAGGGTTTGAACCCCCATTTTAAATAATGTATTGTTACAATGTTGAGAGGTTAGGTTGCCCAAACAATTATTAAAAGGCCAGTGTGCCCAAGACATTTAATGTTTTCTATCATTATTAATAATAAATACATGGTTGGTTGCTAGATGGACAAGGAATAGAGTTATAGGGGGCTACGATTCCACAAGATAGGGGGCTTGAGGGGATAAGTGTTTATTCCTATGTTAATTATCATTTTTTCCTAAGGGAGGGGATCGATTACGTGAGCTTCTTGGGGAAGGCCAAGAGGTTCATGATTCCCCATGAAATTACTTAAACCCGCCTATGTTCTGATAGGGGGGTTCGACTGATGGCTTGTTCGTTGATTTCCTGTACGTTCATTCATTTCCCTCCCATACTTTCATGCACTCACTCACCCATGCATTGATCCATCCTCATTTGCGTTCTGTCTTGGCAAAAGGGAACCAAACTGCTGAAGATTATCCCTGGGATAGTTGGATGTAGTGGTCACTGGTGTGATCCAGCCATGATTTGAGGCCTGCATGTTTAATATGTGTTGGCCTATGCCTATCATTTCTCACAGTTGTGAGTCCTGAGAGTTCCAACATTGATATTCTGGACCAGTTGTATTGGAGCCCGAATAAGGAGAAGTATTTCCCGAGGGACTGCATGGCAAAGAAGGGTGGAGGTCCATTCTCTCAGGTGGTGCAAGCTGGGTAGAAGAGATCTGGGTACTTGGATTGTTGTGAGATATGGGAAGCCTATGAGAGCTTGGGTGTTGAGTGGTTTGGGAAGCCAAGTAACACTCTGGAACCATCCTTGTGGATTCATATCCCTAGCTCAGGGGTGACACTACTGTTGAGATTTGGAATAGTAGTGTCTACAGTTGGGTGGAACGTCCTTGGTTTGCATGTTTGCTAGATATTGTTGTGCATATCGTTAAAGTATTTCCTTTTATGCATCCTTAAATTTTAAAAAGGTAAAGACAAGAGAAATAAGTCCAAGGGAAGGCTTGAAGGTAGCGTACCCCGGCCTGTGGGTGGCTAGGTATGTTACATTTTCAATCATGTCATTTCTTGTTTTTTTGTTCCCCTACAGTTAGTATTATACCATGAAAAACATTTTGAAAATCAAGTATTTGTAGATTTGTCCTCCAATTTAGGATTCTACCATGAGTTTGATTCACCATACTACCCCCAGTCAAATGATCAAGTCGAATCTCTCAACAATGTTCTCAAAACTATGTTGCAACGAACAATGAGAAAAAACAAAACCAATTGGCACCACATGTTATTCTCATCCCTATGGGATATTGTACATTAGTCAAAACAACCACTGGCTTCACTCCCTTCCACCTCAGCCATGACATTGAGGTAGAATTAATGATTAAGTAAAAAATCCCCACATTGCGTATGGTAGTTGAACTACTACCCAACAACCCCATTCTTGGGTAGTGGCTCATAGCCTTAGAAACACTTGAAAAAGATCAACGGTCCTCCTTACAAAATAATGAGGCTGCAAAAAATTTCTCCAAAGTCACCTTCGATTACCACGTTAACCTTCATTCATTTAGTGAGGGTGACTTAGTTCTAGTCTGTGATATCACACATGATGCCCTAGGCCATGGAAAGTTTGAATCTCTTTGGCATGGACCTTTCATCGTCAAACACTGCCTTTCCAAGGGACCATACATCCTTGCTCACATAGAAGGATCTTCTCTCAAGGACCCTGTCAATGGGTTATACTTGAAGATTTTTTTCCCATAACCCTAGCCACCCTCCTTGCACAAGTCTCTCCCATGTACATATATGTGTCATTGGTGTATAGCTATTTGTGTTTTTTTATTTTTTACATCCTCCTCTTCCTTAATTGTTTTTATATTTTTTTCTTTCTTGCTTTAGTAGATGAACCACTCACTGGTCTTCCACATAGGCTATGTTGATGGTGCTAGTCAATGGACTCGGAATCTCGCTTCAGCAGCTTGGGCCATTTACAACCCTTCGCATGCAGTACTTCAAACAAGTGGTATATACTTAGGACCAGCTACCAACAACCAAGCAGAATATGTTGTTGATCAGTGTTTTGGTTGATGTTATTCATCTCCACATTAGGCACCTCAGCATGATCCAATATTTGCATCTCGTAGTCCTGCAGTTAAACAATTTGTGTCATGTACATGATCCTTGCCTCTTTATAAAGTACATGCATGTTATACTTCTATCATGGAATTTTGAATCCATTACATTCACACACATTCTAAGAAATCAAAACCAAGTTGAAAACCATGTTTCTAATGATATTTTAAATTGGTATTTATCATATTAACACATTCATTGTTTCCCATAGTTCATTTATCACACACATCATTTAACCGATGCGATGAGTGGTGTGGGAAATAGTCATCTAGTCATGCGGAACACTATGCAACTAAAATTCTGTTTTCGACACTACACAGTGCGGGAGACCAAATTATACCTATGCCACTTAGCATTGGTATCTCCTGATTTCCCATGTGGTTTAAAAATTTTTGACAAAAATGGGGGCCATATGTCTATTTGTATAACCCTAACCACAAATATTAAAAAACCAAAATTATTACGAGGTCTAGGCCCCTTACCTGGATCTCTCGCAACCAAAATATGATCTCCCCAAGTCATGTAACAGATCTCGATCTCACACAGGTTCACTAGAGACACGTCAACTCTTTTCACAACAAGTACAAATGGCATGGCATGTTGGGGCCCCACTACTATTTATACGCTCGGGACCCAAACTTTCGGTCTACTTTAGGGAGCTCGTGACCTCTATTTTTCAAACCATCAGCACCTCTAGAATCCTCATTCTCCCATCTACAACATGGTATGGTATTATTTTCATTTTTCACACCTTTACTAGGGCCTCATCATGGAGCCCCAAGACATAGGTATGTTTTATTTTCATACCAATTGTCAAATTTCTTTCATCCATTCTTTATTATCAGATACAGGTACTCATCAGCTACCTCAACATCACATAAAATATGACCATATTATGGCTCCTTCAAGTATATGATTCAAATTTTCATACATACATTCCCTATGTGAACAATTGCATATACCAATATCACCCTATGAAATTTTCCTGTAGCTTTTTCCTACCCAGTAATACAACACTTTTACACATCTTTCTATGCATTCAGGTGTTACTCTTTTTGGCAGTTTTTTCCCTTACCCACATGAGTTGTCTCATAGATTTTCATACCCCTGGGAATTATCACACTCATGTTGTTTTATCCCATAGATATAGGGATTCCACCTTATTTCACATATTCCAGAATACACCTCATGTTATCCCCTTATCATTTCACTAGCTTATTCCCCCTATGGACTCCCTTTTTTTGTATGGCCTAGATTGATTAGGTTGAATGAACCACCACATTTTCATTGGCTCCCATATCCTACAATATCAGTTAACCATCTGCATTTCAATCTCCCATTCATGCACCTCACATAGAAACCCACCCATGGAGCCCCCACCATTCATATTCTACTACAGTACTTGTGCCTTCACATGACCAAGCCACTTATTCACTAGGGCACCCGTTTCGGTGCATGCACATTCTACCCAAGTTATTTCATTTATTTTTTGTATTGTATAAAGTGTCACTTTATTTTTCATCATGTAAAGAAGCATAGGTAATCATACTCGATGGAACCCATTTTTCACATGGTGGCCGCCCTTGTCGCCTTTGGTTGGGGAATTCATCAAAGCCCACATTGCCTACACAAAAAACTTTTATTGGACAAACCTAGAGTATCCAAAATACCGTCTACCAATGATCATTGATTTGTTACCCATCTATACATCCTTGTCACTTTCAGTTACAATTAGACAAATACCTAATTACATAGGTACAAGGCCATGTGGAAAGTGGGTTCTTCCCCTTCTTTCATCCTCTAAGCCTATTGTACACAAGTGCTCAATTGCTAGGAAACTATTTCTCCCCAGTTGAATTTGCTCCTGGAGATTGCCACCGTGTATGCCAAAGGCATCCATGCTTCTGAAAATTTAGAGTAGTCCTTTTTTTCATATAATCGGTAGATGAGAGCCATAAAATAGATGTATGGCTCTCTCAAGATAGCCATCCCATACCAGCCATTGCTCTAGTTGGTAAACTTATTGTCCTCCTTCCACCATGAGGCCATCAATCAGTTGGTGTCATGGAATTCGTAGAAATTCACCACAATGTCTCTATTTAGTTTCTCCTCTAGGTCTCTGAGATTGTAGTATTTTTTTACTTCCATCGGGAAGAAAACTCCAACACACCCACCATTCTCATCGTTGATTAAACATTTTTGTGCATCTGTATGGTCGATTAGCTACTTCAGAACCTCTATGCAAGGGATACCCAGGGTTCTGTTGGATACCATGTGAAAATAAGACCGTTGAATGTTTGGGAAAACCTAGTCATCAAGTTCCCTTACATCTATGTTGTTGTGTGGGATATACTTTGGGCACTCCTCTCAGTTGATTCTATTGAAAAGGTCCCCCCATTGTGGGAGCACTAATTTGGATCTGGTGCCTGCCTCTATATCACCAAAGACCAGAGGTTGGACAAATCTTTCTTTGTTGAGGTTCTTATGAATGGTTCTACCCTAGGAGTGTATTCTAGTTGCCTCGCCGCACCAGGAGAAGAACCTTCGCCTGTCTTATCTTCCTTTAGCTTGGGTGCTCTTAGAGAACATCTAGTGGTTGGATTTCTCAGTGGCATTTTACCTATAGTTAGAACATAATTTAAAGACTGTTCAATAAAATTGGATGCATATATATATCACAACCGCCGAATTTTGACAAACTTGAACAAATACCGATGCAGCTTGTTTAACCTAGTTTTGATAATCTGAGGATCGACACAGTCTCAAGACACTCATTTTGCTCCTCTGGATGCTCTGGAATTCGAACTTGTGCGCAGAATTAATTTTTTCAAAACCTTTCTAGAGATTTAAACAGGGATGAACTTACCTTGTCGCATTAGCCATTCAAGTCTAGTTATGAGTGTAATTTCATTAAATCTTCCACCAGATATTCAAAGATATTTAAAATTAAATTCATCGTGGGTTGACGGTATAGGCGGGGGTTGTAACATGGCCTATTGGCAGTTTCAAATTGCGGTTGTTCAATCGGTGCAATAGGTAGAAACAAATGTGGGATGAAGCATTAAATGGTTTATTAAATGTAAGAATCTGATCGTATATTATGTCGAAAACATCCCATCGTTTTTCTAGTCTAGTTAGTGGGTTAGGGGTCGAGATTCTGCTTCAAACACTTTTCGTTGATATCTTCTTTCAAAATCTCTAACGTTGATTGATCTTGTCGTACAGAGCTGACGTGGAAAATATGACTAGGAGGTGTGACTAGGACCCAGGGAACCTTAATATGACTCAGGATGAAACTAGGTCGTACGACCCCCTTATGTGATAAATACATGTGGCATTTGAGAATGGTGAATTAATTTCCTCGTGTTAATCGTAATTGGGAATTTCTTTAAGCTATATGTTATAAAACCCAATCCTATATTTCCAACACCGAAAAGTATCAAGGATCAGTGATCGGCAATAAACCTACCCAAGTGCTCCCTAATCGACTCTCTCAAAAAAGTCTCGATGTTGAATGTGTATCTGGGATCGGTGATCAGTGATATGCATGTCGTAGACAAAAATGATTGTTTTAACCTTTCTAGATTTCCCCGACCCCAATGAAACGCATTGCTCATTGGCTATCGATGATTTATTTATGGATTTTGTCAATGTCTATCCTTCCTGTATTTTTTCAATGTCGAAGGGGATCGGCTATCTCTTGAAACTTCATATGAATAACTTACACAAACCAACTCCACCTTCTTTCGATGCTGATGGGGATTGGCGCTTGGCAAATTTTTTAACTGTGTGGTCACTATACTTGCTTGAATTTTTATGACACCGAACCTAAGCGTATTAGGTGCAGTGTTAGTTGTTGATTCTTAATTCGGGTGTCAAGTTCTTTTAGACATGAGGTTTCACAAGTTCAAACAAACCTGACTTGATGATAAGAGTCATGAAAAAAAAACAAAGATAAACCATTTCCTAAAGTGAAATCGATTCAGACAGTGAAGAAAACAAATGGTACCCAAAAAGTGATAAAATTTCATAAGTATTTTAGGGTGTGTTGAGTGCTCAACAAATGGCGACTTACTAGGTGAAAGAAAAATCTTTGTTACTCCCTCGCACTTAGTTGATGCAGAATATGGTTAAGAACTTAACTGGTTTTTTTTTTATGAGAGTCTCTTTTATCCTTGGCATTTATAATTTTCCCAATTCATGAATCTTGAGGTACATGTGGTTATATTATCTATGGTTGTGGAACTTCAGGGTTTTCTGACCCGATGATTTCTTTAAGTTGCATTGGCTCTAGGCCACTTGGCTCTCCTCGGCTTCTGATTAGGTCATCAACAGGAATCCTCATCATTTCTATCAGATCAGGGTCATTATACAATTGATCAATGATTCTTTGTGCCCCTTCTAGGAAGAGTAATCCCCTTCTCTATGCCTTTGTGGTCTCTGTCGCCCTAATTTCTTCCCTGGATCTGAGGGCCTATTGTTGGGTATTCTACCCTACGGACTAATAAGCTAGGGCTCTAAACTTATACGCAGAAAATGACCCTTAAGATTGAACTTTTAACCTTCTACCCAAAATCTCAACCCCTTTTCGAGCAAACAATGGAAGAATCAACTCACCTTTTTAACGATGCTTGAAGTAGATCCTCCGTTGAGCCTTCTATTTCCTTGCTGCTGCTGCCCCTTCTACAAATCTTCCTGCAACCAAGATAAGACTACACATGCATGCTACTAATCTAATAGGGGGTTAGAAAGAAAACATAAATCAAATGACATAGATGAGATTTATGAATTTTGGGACGGGAAAAGCATCTTTTTCATTAGTCTCAAAATGAATCACTTACAATGAGTTCTGAGACTGGCCACCGTTCCTCGAT
>ML790292.1:467661-484958 GCA_009831015.1 Picea engelmannii | reverse complement strand
CCCAAGTAAAGCACTTCTGTCATTCCAAACTCACACTTGGATTCCTTGGTGTATAGTGACTGTTCTTCCATGATTGAAAGGATTTGGTCCACATGTCGAAGGTGTTCCTCCCAGGTCTTGCTATAAATGAGCAAGTCATCAAACAATACCAACAAGTGTTTCCTCAGCTATTTGTTGAACACATGGTTCATGCAAGACTGAAATGTGTCTGGGGCATTGGTTAACCCAAAGGGCATCACCAAAAACTCGTAATGGCCATAGTGACACCTAAAGGATGTTTTTGAGATGTCCTCCTCCCTCATCTTGATTTGATGGTAGCCCGAGTGAAGATCAATTTTTGTGAAATATATAGCTCCATGCAGCTCATCCAGCAACTCATCAATCCTGGGTATGGGGTACCTATTTTTTATCGTCTTTTTATTCAAAGCCCGGAATTCAATGCACATTCTCATCGTTCCATCCTTCTTCTTCACCAAGACTACTGACGAAGCAAATGGGATTGAACTTGGTTTGATGTGTCCCATGTCTAGAAGCTCCTTGATGGCCTTCTCTATCTCATCTTTATACTTCTTGGGATGCCTATAGGGTGTGGTGATAATAGGCTTAGCCCATACTTCTAGCTCAATGATGTGCTCAAACCCCCTGTCTGGTGGCACTCTTGGAGGAATCGGCCCAAACACTTTCTGGTGCTTGTCAAGGATTATTTTGATCTCTGATGTGTAATGCACCTTTCCCTTCTCATCCACCCATGTTGAGACCTTACTATCTGCTGTGTATACAATTTCTTCCCTTCTTAAGATGGATTCCATCCTCTTGGCTATGACCACTCTGGAAGAGTTACCTGTCATGCCTCTGAGCACAACCTTTCGTCCTCCTTCCTCCATAAAGGACATTTCCATGGTCTTGTAATTTGTGGTGATGGGTCCTAAAGTGTTGAGCCACTACACCCCTAGGATGATGTTGGTATTGGGAAGATCCATCACATACACATCCTAAACTAACTCATGCCTTCCCAATGTGATTTTCATACCTGGTATGTATCTGTTACAGGGCATAGTGCTACCACCTGCTACCTCCACTTTGAATCCTTCAAACTCTACTGTAGGTATGTGCCTCCTCTTCAGTAATGCTGCATTAATGAAATTGTGGGAATCTCCTCCATCAATCAGAACCAACACTCTCTATCCTTGTAAGACCCCTCTCATCCTGAAGGTGTTGAACTTGGGTACCCCACTGATAGATGCCAGTGTAGCCTTCTCTCCAACCGCACAGTCTAGTTCTAGAACCTCCTCTTCTGCTACCTCTAACGTTTTAGCCTCCATGTTTTGTATATGACCATACTCATCCTCTTCTTCGTCATCTAAAGTGACCTCAATGTAATGTACCTGTCCTCATCCCATGCACTTGTGTGAGGGATTCCATGGCTCCTTGCATGTGAAGAAGAGTTGCTTCCTTCTCAGTTCCTTCCTGGTGTTGTCATCTATTCTGCCACGACCCTTGTCATAACCCTTAGGGTCACGTCCTCCCTAGTTTATTGGAGGCCTTTGATCTCTTCCACCATTGTTAAGAGGTGGTCTGGGTATGAATTTTGGTTTAGTAGTTGGACCCAAATCCCTTGTCTTCCAAATGGCTTCATGTAGGCTGGTAGGCTTGAAGGCCTTAACCCAACCCTTCAAGGGTTCCATCAATCCTTTTGTAAAGAGCATCATGAGCCTGGTTGGGGACATATCTTGCACCATCACTGCCAACCTCTGGAACTCATCAATGTATGCCTCAGCCGTACCTGTTTGCTTGAGTTGGGTGAGCTCCCGGAAGTGTAACTCAGGATCTCCTAGATCAAATCTATCAATGAGCCTCTGAGTGAATTCTGTATAGGATACAATCTGTTTGTGTCCAAGTGTGGTGAGCCCATGGTACCACCAGTCATGGGCCTTTCCATCCAAGTACATAGTGGAAAACTTGATGGCCTCCATCTCTCTCATGGGGTTAAGCTACAGGTAAGTATCCAGCTTCTGGACCCATGCTTATGTTGTCATCTTAGTCGTACCATCAAAGTATGGAATATCTATCTTCCCTGCCCTTCACTCAAACTCAAAGCTTCCCCTATGGTACATCCTAGGATAGTTTCTGAACCTGAGTTGACAATACTGGTCTAGGGACATCTGTCTTTGAACTTTCATATCCAAGTTGTAGTATTCCCTAGTACTCCTGGCTAATTGTTCCACAAAATCTTCAACATGTTCATGCTGCCCTTGCTCATATGTGAATGTGGGCATGTATGGTCTGGGGTTAGATCTATTACCTGAGTGTTTTCCTAGCGGTTCATCCATGAACACTGGCACATATGGCCTATGATTGGTCCTGCTACCCATATTCCCATGGAACGTTCCACCTCCAAGACTTCCTTCAGATCCAGATACTTTCTTTGGGTTATATCTGACTTCCTCATGGGTTCCACCGGACCCTCCAACCTCCTTATTCCCATACGTATCAAGATCTTTGCCTCGATGGGTTACTTGCATCAAAAGGTCAGTTATCCTAGTTTAATTCTCATTCATATTTTGTATATTCTCATCAACTTTCTTCAAGGTTTCAGAGATTTCGGCCTGTCCCCTTCTGTTGGTCTCCTGATACTCATCCAACTGTCGGACCAATGTGCTTTCTGTGCGGTTCATGTTTTGCTGGAACTTATCAAATTTGGCTACTAAGAGAGCCAAGCCCTGAGGCTCATGGTCGTCTCCTGACCCTTCCATTTCTACCTCTGTTTCACTGTTGTTTTTCTTCCTCTGACCCATAACAATTCCCCTGTACTTCTGCATGCACCGATCTCTCCACAAATTTGGAGGACCGAGGCTCTGATACCACTATAATTATCCCAAGACAAATTCTTTCTTGGAATCACTAACTACTACTAATTTATTGAGTTATTAAGTGCATACAAGATTCATCAACACATGGAGATCACAAGATATTCAATATGTAGAAGCACAAGCAAAGATATGACCTTTTTATTATGAGCAATGTAAGATCAATACAATAGATGGCCGATATGGCATAAACCTCAGATGGTCGTACAAGCAATAGATATGAGTTGCTACAAAATGCTCCCAACAATACAAAATAAGCCTCCAAAGGCTGGATATACAATGAATACTGAATCAAGCGGATCTGAGTCGTACTAATGCTCAACCTCCAAGATGGAAAGTGTCACGTCCTGCTAGAATGTTGAAACCCTCAATAATTCTGCCCTGCTACCAAAAGTGTCCAATCATTCCGAGAAATATGCCAAATGATAGATCGGGCAACTGTAAGGACAACCCAGATGTCCAAATTCCCAAATCCACTCTCAAATCCTGTAGATCTGAATTTCCCACTGAATGGGGTGCCCCACTGGATGACTGAAACCCTAGATGGTTCAGCCCTGATGAAGGAGGCCTCCAAATTCTCTGAAACTCTCCAATAATATATATCGGGCTATAAGAATCCCATGGGAGAAGTTTTAGACTCAAATCTCAAGCGGATCTCCCTATATCTGAGTTTTACTGAATCACAGGACGTCCCCTATGGCTCCAAGATGTCCCAATCTACAGAAAAATGTAGAATGATGATAACCCTCCAGAAAATCCCTCAAACTGATGTTCTTGCCCCTGCAAACAAAACTCAACTGTCGGAATGTCCCCCGACTCTCAGGATAAGATGGATCGAACCTCCCTCTAGATGATGGTGCGCCCTTGCTGGAAACACAAGAACATTACGGCCTGCTAGCTTCTGAAGAACTAGATGGAGATGGGATGAGACTAGAATGGTGTGGAGGAGTCTTTCATCCCTGAGACCAAGCTGCGGAACAAGGTGAGTGCATATTTCACCACTGAGTTTCTCACAAGTTTTTGTACAGCAAACCCCCAAACTGAATGCTCAAGAGCAATAGAAAATGCTAATCCAAAACCAGAATGAGTAATAGGTGTGACCCAGCCTCTTACTTATACTTTTCCTTCTAATTCTCTATTGAGTTAGGTTAAATCCCATGGTTAATCTTCTATTCTTCTATTGAGTTATCTTTTACTCCTTTATCCTTTTCCTTTCTTAAGTCAACTTAAAAATATAACTTTTAACTTCTTGACTTTCCCCCTTTTAGTGTGAGACTATGACCTAGTGGGGGTGCCCAGGCCACTGAGTCTCTTCATCACCTCTCTAAGAGGTGGGCGACATTACATATGCCATGACCAAATTCTCTTTGAGGGTACGAAGAATAGCCTCTCGAACTGTAAGTGTTTGGTCAACTTCTTGGACCTTTGAGACACTAGGTAAGTATGAGATAACTGAAGGTGGTTTCTGTCCATATACCACTTCAAAAGGAGTCATGAGTGTGGTTGTATGGTATGAAGTGTTGTACCACCATTCAGCTAGGGGTAACCATTGAGCCCACTGATTTTTCTTTTCCGAGGAAAAACACTTCAAATATGTTTGCAAACACTTGTTAACAACTTCTGTTTGGCCATCAGTATGGGGATGATAAGTTGTACTGAGATGTAATTGGGTGCCTTGTAGCTTGAACAGTTCTTGCCAAAATTTCTTGTGAAAGTTGGGTCACGATCAGAAACAATAGAGTGTGGCATGCCATGAAGCTTGAAGACTTGATCCATGAAAATTTGAGACACTGTGGATGTTGTAAATGGGTTTTGAAGAGTTCATAAATGAGCATACTTGGAAAGGAGATCAGCAACCACCATGATGACTGATTTATTTCCCGATTTGGGTAAACCTATAATAAAATCCACAGAGATGTCCTTCCAAACAGCAGGTGGAATCGAGAGCAGTTGTAGTGTGCCCAGAGATTTGACTGTTTCTCCCTTGTTGCATTGACACACATCACATTCGGCGACAAAATTTTGAATGTCTTGTTTCATACCATCCCAAAAAAAAGAACGTTTCACCCTGTCATAGGTTTTGGTGAACCTAGAGTGCCCCGCTGTCGGTGTAGCATGAATCTCAAAAAGTACTGTGGATTTAAGCTTTAATTGTTTACTTAAATACAAATGGCCTTTGTATCGAAGCTCATCATGGATCCAAGAGTACCCTGGGGGAGCTGGAGCACTGGACTACAATTTTTCGATTAGCTGTGAACTTTTGGGATCTTGTAGCCATTCCTGGCAAACAACTTGGAGCCAATCCGGTACAATGAAGGAAAGAGAAAAAAGGGATCCTTCATTTTCATATTTGCAGGAAAGTGCATCTACAACCACATTTTCTTTTCCTTTCTTGTAAATGATCTCATAATCATAGCCAAATAGCTTAGTTACCCATTTTTGTTGCTCCGGGGAGGAAATGTGGTGTTCCAAAAAATACTTGAGGCTTTGATGGTCTGTCTTAATTTGGAATCATTTCTCCAATAGATAAGGGTACCACAAATCAACAACATGCAAAATAGCCAACATTTCCTTTTCATAGATAGATTTGCCCAAATTTCTTTTAGATATTTTCTTCCTGGTAAAGGCCAAAGGCCGACCCTCTTGCATAAGGACAGCACCAATTCCTTTTCCTGAAGCATCATATTCCATCTTCAAGGTTTGAAAATCTTGAGAAACACATGGAGTCCAAGTGAAAGATTTTTTTTTTAGGAGAGTAGTGAGAGGTGCTACAATCTTTCTGTAATTCTTAACAAACTTGTGATAATAACCTGTTAAGCCCAAAAATCCACGCAAGATTTTGAGAGTCTTTAGGTGATGCTAGACTTCCATAGCTTCAATATTTATAGGATCCACCCTGACTCCATCCTTGACAACCAGATGACCCAAGTAATCTACTTCTGAGGTGCCAAAAGAACATTTAGACTGTTTCAGGAAACGTTGGTGCTGAGAGAGTAGATGGAGAACTTGATCCACATGAGAAAGATGTTTTGTCCAGGTCTTGTTATAGATGAGGATATCATCAAAGAAAACTAAGACAAAATGATGGAGAAAAGGACGGAAGAAATGATTCATGAGGCTTTGGAAGGTGGAGGGGGCATTACACAAGCCAAAGGGCATGACCAAAAACTCATAGTGGCCTTCATGATTTCTGCCTCTTTCATATGTATCTGGTGGTAGCCCGAACAAAGATTGAGTTTAGGAAATAATTGGGTGCCACTCAGTTTATCCAGGAGGTCATCAATGACAGGAATGGGAAATTTGTCTTTAATGGTAAGTTTGTTGAGGGCACAGAAGTCAGGACATATTCGTCAAGAACCTTCTTTCTTCAGAACCATGACGATGGGAGAAGAGCAGGGGCTCATACTAGGGTAGATAATGTCTGCATTAAGGAGTTCCTAGACCATTTTATCAATTTCATTTTTTGGGAGAAGGGGTGACAATACGGATATATATTGGGAGGAAGGCTTCCGAGTACAAGGGGAATGGAATGATCATGAACACCACATGAAGGAGGGAGTCCTTGGGGAGTGGAAAAGACCACTTGATGTTTAGAAAGGATGGCTTGGAGGTCTTGTAGCACCGAGGGTGTTTATGTTTCTTGTATGGAATGGAGTTGAGCAATAACACCAGAATGACCCTTTTTGAGCAGATTTTCCATGCGATGGGAACTAATGATCTCAGGTGAACTGACAGTGATGCCTTGGAACTTATATTGGTGGCCCTCCTAGTAAAATTGCATGGTTAATTCCTTAAAATCCATGAGAATGGGACCCAAATTCCTTAGCCAGTCGGCACCCAACATAATGTCACAACCGCCCATGTCGATAGCAAACATATGAGATTTCAGGTGGTAGTTACCAATTTGGAGACACACATTTTCACAATGCCCTCCACATTTCATCAAGCCACCATTGGCAATCATGATTTGGAAATTATTGATGGCATGGATGTAGCAATGAGTTTCTTGGGCAATGCGGCGATGAATAAAATTATGGGTGCTTCCACTATCAACCAAAATGATGACATTTCAATGCTTGATGTAACCAATTTGCTTGAGGGTTTGGGGAGCGGAGAAGCCAGTGAGAGCATTGAGGGAAATGACAGGTTCTACTTTGGGAGGGTTTGAGGGAGGGGTTATGTCGGGGGTTTCAGGTGACTTACACACAAGGGGAGTTTTAATATCCTCTTCCAAAATATCCTTGGATATGGCCATAAATAGCTTTTGTTCCTTACACTTGTGGCCTGGGAAATATTTTTCATCACAATTATAACAAAGGACTTTGAGTTGGCATTCATCCATTTCATCCTTGGTCAATTTTTGGATGTTTAGTGGAGCAGAGGGAGTAGTGGGATTTACTGGTTTAGGGCGAGGTATAAAGGAGGGTTTCCAGTTTTGAGAAGATACAACCTGTTGTGCTTCTTTAGATATTTTAGTAGCCTCCACCCAACTCTGAGGCTGAGCCATGAGGACATGGACCTGAATCTCATCCTTGAGGCCATTGATAAAACATTCTTGGAAAAAGGCATCAGACATGCCCTCTGTCTGAAAATCCAGGCACTCAAAGGCAGCTATAAAGTCTTCCATTGTTCCTGATTGTTTCAACTTTGTCAAATGGCCCAAATGATTGGTGTCATTGTCAAAGCGTTCATAAATCTCTGCCACAAAGTGTGTCCAAGAAATATACCCTTGACGATAAGTTTTTCTCCATTTCCACCATTGCCAACTTTCTTAATCTAGATGGAGAACACCATACCAGAGTTTGGCCAAGTCATCTGTAATGTTGTATAAAGAGAAATAATGCTCCATTTGGGTTACCTAACCAGTGGGGTCCGAGCCATCAAATTTGGTCACATCCACCCGCGGAAGGCATAGGTCATGTTGAAAGTGATGGTTCTAAAATTTATGGGAATGAGAGGAATGGTCACCTTCAATATGTGGAGGTGAGGAAGAGGAAGGGTTATATGTAGGGATATCCAGTTTGGTGCAGAGTGTCGAAAAGACAAATTCAAGTTGGGTGGTGAGGTCTTGTTTGATTTCCTCCATTCAGGACTACATGGTTGTATTGATCGAAAAAACATTGGCACTGAGTTGTTTTAGTTATTGTTGGGTCTCAATGAGACTATATTCCAAGGTGTTGAAGTGAGCTTCCAAGTCTTGGCTATGGGTATGGGCCATGAGGATGGGGGAACTGAAAAGGGGTGAGCGGGGTCAATATTTTTTCCAAAAAATGATATGGATGAATGTGATAAGGGCAAAGAGATGAATCCAATGGAATAGGTCTCAAATAATGGGATTTTTTTTTACACATGTGGAGTTATACTCCAGTCCGAAGAATATTGTAGAGAGGAAATTCCCAAATGCTTAACCAAAAAGAAATGTGTATTTACTTGGCAACCCGAACATAGTTATGCGGTAATAGATCTTGTTTGTTTTAATTTTTTTATGTTTCTGTCTCCAAGAGTTAGGTATTCAATGGTTCTACAAACAAGGGTTTTCCCTATGCTATATCTCTCTGATATACATCTGAGGTCCAATAGTAGTACTCGACCCAATATCTCAGAGGACTAACTAAGGAGGATAGACCGTACCCTTGGTCGTACTACTTGACTACTTAGGTAATAGAGAGTATCTTCCTGAGTGTTGTTCTTGGTGGCACTATAGCAGTCAGGTGGTTGATCGGTTTATCTAAAGAGGGCTTCAAGAAATCTAAGTTGATCCGTACACAGGTGTTGTCTGATGCGCTACCACTCAAAGGGGTACCAACAAGGGTTACAAGGGTGGCCAACAGATGTGCACTTAATAACCACTTGTATTTCTTGCGTGTATGAATCCCTCAACCACAGGTTTATGCACGTAACAACAGATCTTTGTGGCTTAAAGACACTGGAATACGTCTCTACCCTGAAAAAAAAAATTACTCACAATTTCTTCCAAGGAAAGTGCTCTAATACCACTTGTAATATACCATATATAATAAGTATGCAGAATAGAAATAAAATGCTATAAATGGAAAAATAATAGCAATATAACCACAATAATCACCACAATAACACTGAAATGATATAAGAATAACAACAGAAATAGCAATTTGATTCTGAGAGCAATGTTCATGGGCCTCTTTGAGGGGGAAACCTCCAGTCGAGAAGAGCTCTATTACAATAATATCCCAACTAGATTTCTCATACCCTCGACTCATATTTATACTAAATATGTCTATCAAAAGAAGCATCTAGAGGAAGATCATTCTAGAAGCAGAATCTTCTATTAGGTCTTCTTACATTCGAGTTATTATATTTTATTACAAGGCCTTATTAATATTGACCTTTATTACATCTGAATATATTGTTCTACCTATGGGCGGGTTAGGACCCTAACATATGTGCCTGCCCCAATTTTATCAGCTACCTGAAAAGGTCTGAGCCATAGATTTTGAAACTTTGAATGTGAAACCTTTGTTTCATTTTCCCTATCCCATTTCAGGTCTAAGTCTCCTACTTCAAAATTGTTCTCTTTGGCCTTGTGCTTGTCAAACCACCTTTTATCAATCTATTGATGAGCGACAAACTTTGATTTTTCTTTCTCTCTTTCTTCTTCCAGCATGAGTAGGGTATCAATCCTTTGTTGAATAACTGATGAGGGTTCTCCTCTAGATACTTGAGCAAGATGAAGAGATGGAAGGTATAGCCCATTCAAGAGAATGGTTTCTTGTCTGTATACCAGAAAGTATGGGGAGTTCCCTATAGCTTCTTTGGGTGTTACTCTATAGGCCCATAAGGAATTATGAAGTGAACTATGCCAATTCCTCTAATTTTCTACAACTATTTTCTTCAATATCCTCAATAGGTTCTTATTGGTTGATTCTGCCACCCCATTTCCCCGTGGATAGTAGTTTGCAGAGTATATGATTATGATTCCTTTTTCTAGGAAAACTATGTTAATATAGTGGAAGAAAACTAAGTTGAATTATCAAAAACAAGAACGGAAGGAATATCGAACCTTGTGATCAGTTGTTTTTCTATGAATTGGAGTACCACCTTTTCGTTTACATGAGTCAGAGGGATGGAATCTATCCATTTCATGAAATAGTCTGTAGCAGTCAGTATGTATCTATGTTGTTTTGAAGAACTCGGTGTAATTTCTACTATGACATCTAACCCCCATTTTGCGAATGGTCTCGAGATGGCCATAGGTTGGAGTGGGAAAGCAGCTCTATTTTCCTCTCCATGATCTTTTGACAAGATTTTTGTTTCTAGCATATGTGTGAGTGTATTTAAAAAGAGTAGGCCAATAATAGTCGGCTCTCAGTATCTTGTGAGTGGTGGTATTCCCTGCAAAGTGTCCACCTGCAGGACCATAATGGAGCTCCTTCAGAACATTTTCTGCATCTTCATGTTCGATACATCTTAAAATTACCCTATCATAATTCATGCGGAAGAGCACCAAATTTATGAGGAGATATTGTGTCGATTTTAGTCTGAGAGCTTTGCTTTCCTTAGGGTTTAGGTTTTTTGGGCAAGTCCCGTGATGCAGGAGATAAGTTAGTTTCCCATACCAAGACTCCTTCCCTTAGGTAACATATAAAACTTCACTATACCATAATTCCAATTCATTCTCCCACCCAGAGTCTTCAATTACTTGGTCTTGGGCTTCAACAGCCAGTTTACATAATCCTTGTCCCTTAACCAGTTTGGCAGGTTTAATATCTAGGTCCAATTATTGGATAACTTCCATCCAGTTTCCTCTTCTTTCCCCCATCCCTTGTTGAGTGAATAAGTATCAGACTACAGGATGAGGCACAATGACTTCGGTGTGGTGTTTTAGGATGTAAGATATGAAATGTTTTACTGCCTTGTACACCAAATAAGCTTGTTTGTCTATAGCAGGGTAATTTAGTTCGTCCCCTTGGATATTAGTGCTCATAAATGAGATCGGCGCATCATTATTGTCATCTACAGATAATGATTAGTCGGAGGAAAAAATATAGAGGAAAAAAAATCTGCTAAAGTCGGGACTTCGCAACACTGGAGATTGAGATATTGCAGTCTTAATATTGTTGAACGCACTTTTTCATTTGTCATCCCACTTAAATTTGACATCTTTGTGGATCATTTTTTTTAAGTGTTTGATAGTTTCGGCGAAATCGAGGGTGAAATTCTTCCGAAAGAAAGATTGCATATCCTTTTTGTTGTGGGGTAAGGGAAGTTAAGGTATTGCCTTGATTTGTTCTGGGTCTATGCGAATTCCTGCTTGAGATATAATATGACCTAGTAGTTTCCCTTCCTCGACACCAAATATAGTTTTCTTAGGGTTTAAATATATATCGTATTTCCTACACCTTTCGAAAATCTGGTTTAGGTGCTAGATGTGATCTTCTATATTCTTTGAATACATAATCATGTCGTCCAAATAAACTATTACACATTTGTTGAGTATTCCCCAAAAAGCTACGTCCATGGACCTTTGGAAGGTTGTCCCTGCATTGATTAACTCAAAGGGCATGCGTTTATAAGTAAAGGTTCCCCACTTGGTTCAGAAAGTAGTTTTCAATCTATCTTCCTCTGAAAATAGAACTTGGTTGTATCTTGAAAAATCGTCCAGCAGGGAGAAAATCTCAGAACCAGACACGACCTGCAAGAGTTGCTCCATCGGTGGGACTGGGTAGTTTTCCTTTTCTGATGCTCTGTTGAGGGTTTTGAAATCCACACACAGGTGGATCTCCCCAGACTTTTTCCTGACAAGAACCAAATTTTCTACCCAAGCAGAGTGCCTAACCTGAAATATAATTTTAGCATTTAGTAATTTCTTTAACTCCTGACACATGAGGGGTTCTAGAGATGGGTGGTACTTCCAGAGCTTCTTTTGGAAGGGTTTTACTCCTAGTTTTAATGGGATTGTGTGTTGGATAATACGAGTATCATAATTTTTCATATCTCGGTAGGACCACACAAAAACATATTGATATTCTCTGAAAAGTTTGAGATAGGCCTTCCTTTCTTATTTAGACATTGTCTTGCTTAGATTTATATTTTTAGGGTTTTGAGGGGTTCCTAGGTTTACAGTCTCATACATGGGATATGAACTCCCTTTATTTTTGTTTGTTAACCCTTTAAATATTTCACTTAATTCAAAGAGGCTCTCCAAATTGGATACCCCTTTTGGTACCATGTGAAACCTTAGTTTGTCAGTTGAATGATTTGTTTCCAATCTTTGTTCATGGGGATAGGTTTCTACTAGTTTCTCTTGGAATATTTCATCGTCAATAACCAGGTCTTTAAAATTTTCCTGATTGGTTAATAATTTTATGATATGTTCATCTCCTTCAAAGACCTTCCAATTATAAATATTGTTGGGTAATGATGGTTTGTAGAGTAGATCCACAGTCAACTGGGAGGATTCATAGTATTCTAAAGGGGATAGCCTCAAGGAAGCAGTGGCCAAGGAATCAGTAAGAGTATTATTTGTTATGGGGATCGTTGTAATGTTGAAGGCTTCAAGATGTTCTATTAACCTGTGCACTTCTTTTTGATAATTCCTTAGGTAGGGAGAGTTGTAGTGTATAGTGTTCTTTACTTTTCTAACGATAATATCAGAGTCTTCAAAACCCTTTGTTTATTTAACGTTTAATTCTATGGCCTTTTTAAGTCCTTCCACTAAATCTTCAAACTCGACGGTGTTATTAGTGCATTCAAATTCTAGTCTGCAGGACATGAAATTGTGTTTCCCCTTCAGATCAATGACGATACACCCTGCTCCTGACCCTTCTTAGGATTTACACCCATCAAAGTATAAGGTCCATACTTGCAAGTAAAAACCATCAGTTTCTCCTTGCCTACTAACTTATTCCTCTCCACCTATTTTCTCTGTGGTTTCCAACAAAGGCTCTTGACAGAAGAGGGTTTCTTCTGCCATTGTTGGTGCATTTTCTTGAAAATTCATTTCAAAGTTTTGACTAAGACGAACATCAGATGAGAGAGGGGAGAAATTACCAAAATCAGAATCGAAATTACCGACGAGGGTTTATTGAGGGATTCTAAATTGGTGACTGTATGTTTGAGATACCTTTCCCTATCGATCCTAATCATGTTTGTGTGTCCCTATAATGGCAACCAAAGGTGAGCCCAGTCTGTGCTAAAGTATCCATTCAACTTCTTGGACCGATATCGACTAAGTAGTAGTCCATAATTTGTTGTTATATCTACTACAATGATGTCAATTACTTGAACAAATTTTGGGTGTGTCGCCATTCTGATCATGACATCCTTGAGTTCTCCAATAACTTTCACCTGGGTTTTGTCCAGTTGTATCACATGTTTATCACTTTGGAGAGGGAATGCATTTAATTTATTCTAGATAGATAATGGAATAACATTGGAGGATGCCCCTGAGTCAACCAAACAATTATGGAGGTTTATGTTGAAGACTTCAGATTTCAAGAGGAATGGTGGCACAAAAGGCTTTCCTTTTTTGTCTATAGAGCAAGTGTTCACACTTGGTTTATTTTTTAGATCCATGGGGGATGGATTTTCTCCTTGGTCAATCCTTTTTATAGGAGTTTCTATTGACTTCAAGGCTTGTAACAAAAAGTCCTTTTGTTTGGGAATTCTACACATGTTCATGACCAATACATTTTCCTTCAATCTTTTTAGATCTTCTACTATGTTGTAGTCTAGCTTGGGTGATTCTCGTGTATGGATTTTTATAGGATTTCTTTGGGAGATAAAAGGTCCTTTCAGATGATTGAACGTTTGTTTTCCCCTCAAATTTTGGGCAATGGTAAGGTCATTTGAGATCAGTTGACCCCTACTTCCCGTTTCCATAGCCAAAATCTCCACGGGTGGTTCTTGAACCTCAAATATATCATTGGAAGGCATTAGCAAGTCAGGATCCCATAGCAACATGGTTGTTTCTTCCCACAAGTCAACTTCTTCCTAATCAGAATATTCATTGTTGAGCCTCTTGATTTCTCAATAATGGAAACCTCGTCTAGGAACCGATTGGCCATCAAATTCATGGCATGCACCTATTGTGGACAGTCTCTTTCAAAATGTTTCTCTTGGTGATAGGTACATAAAGAGTCAGATGCTACATTTCCCAGGTCGATGTTTAAGTTGGCTAGGGGAGGTTCAAATGCTTTGAACGATGGGTTTCTTTTAAAAAAGGGTTTATAGGGACCTTGGCCTTGGTTTCCTTCCCCTGCACTTATTTTTATGTCTACAATTTCATTTCACAACTTCTTTATCATCTGTTGTAGGTCCTCTATGTCTCCACTTCCCTTTTTGGTTCCTTGTTATGTTTATTTCCCTAGGGTTTTGGTCAACATGAGTCATCTCCTGGGTGGAGGTTGAGTTTCCTTCTTAACTAGTGAGACCTGACATTCTTTACATCCCTTCATTTGGAATTCAATTGTTTTGGCTTCCTCAAAATTTTTAGCTAGTGTATGGTTGATAGCCCTTTTTACGAACATGGAAATAGAAGCAGGGAGAGAATTAGTGTATACTTCAATTTGAAACTCCTGAGTGGGTTTAGCTTCGGGTTGAAATTTTTTCAGGATAGTGGTAAATCGTTGATTGAATTCTTTAACCTTTTCTTTTGAACTCATGGTGGCGGAAAACAATTCAGCCATTAAATCTCATGTAGTTGTTTCTTCTTCATATTTGTATAAAACATCCTTTTGAAACTTTGTCCAACTAGTTATGTACCCTATAGGAAAGTTTAAATACCACGTGGAGGTTGAATTCTCAAAGGTATAGGGTAAAATCCTGCATACTATGTCTTCATGTTGGACATTCATCAGTCTAATAGCTAGTATGAGCTTTTTGATCTGGTCTTCAGGAAATCCTGAGGTTTTGGGGTCAAATTTAGGGAGTAATGTTTATGAATGTCAGGGAAGGTTATGTACTCATCCAGGGAATTCCATAGCATCTCTGGCCAACCAAGGTTAATTATTCTAAGGTGGGTTTCCCCTTTATTTATTATGATCATTATTATCCTTTGTGTCGTCTGACTCTGAAAGTGAGTGATCCAATTTAAATCCTTCCTCGTCATATTCAAAATCGTCGGGCTCCGAGTAGTTACCAACTAGTGTTTCGGGGATTAGATTGAGGGGATGTATGATCTCAGTGTGGGAGAAATCTATCAGATCCTCTACTATGTGAACAAAAACCTTGTCAGGGGTGTCGACCAGTGGTCTTCTAACTTGTTTCTATGAGGGAGTAGCGGAGCTAAGGGTAATGATCCAATTTGTTGGGCGCAATATCTTGTGATTCTTATGAACTGGTTCAACTCCTCATGGGGAAGAGTGTAAGGTATTTTAGGGAATAAATGGTCTTCCTCTTGCTGGGGTGAGTTACTCGTTTCAGGAGTACTCAGTGTATGTGGGTTGTCTTGAGAATGACTAGACATTCATGTGGGTTGTTTTGAATCTATAGGTTGTGTGAAATATTATATCAGAAATATTGTTAGTCATTCATTCATTCAACCCTCCTTCTAGCGCCAATTTTTTTTAGGGGTCTTAAATCCCTTTAAATCAACAGTAGGAACCAAACCCACCACATAGGCCCAATTAGACTCAGCAACATTTGATGGTGGAATGGTTCTCCAGATATTTCGTTCTTGTTGGATTACTGAGAGGGGGGGTGAATCAGTAATAACGTAATTATAATCCTTTTTCTTCAAATGTTATATCAATGTAGAATTATTATCCAATAATGAGCAATAATAAATAAACAATCACACACATGCACAGTACACCAGTGTTTTACGTGGAAACCCAAATCGGGAGAAAACCACGGAATGTTTTTTCTTATATGTCTTGAAGAGTTACATTCATTGGAAGCACCAACTTCCTTTGTTTTCAGCTGCAACTGGAAGGAGGCTCCAACCTCCTAGTTTCTCAGGCTACAACCTGAGGGAAGCTCCAACTCCCCAAAACTCTGGCTACAACTAGAAGGAGGCTACAACCCCCAATTTTCTCTGGCTACAACCAGAAGGTGGCTACAACCACCTGTCCTTTCCCCGTCCTGCCACCCTGAAGTAGAAGTAGAATGATGGAACCACTGTCACACTATCACTGTGAGATATACTGTTATAAACCTGTACCAATAAGTCTGAACCATGCATCAACCTGTACCTCAACCTGTAATCAACATGTACCATAAACAAGTGAATCAACCATGCACCAACCCGTAATCAACCTGTACCATAAACAATTGCATCAACCATGCACCAACCTGTAATCAACTTGTACCATAAACAAGTGCATCAACCATGCACCAACCTATAATCAACCTGTACCATAACCAAGTGCATCCAACCATGTACCAAGTATGTTCCAATCATGTGTCAACTACTCATAAACTATGAATCATCAATATTTACCAACATCATCAACTATACACTTCATGTATGTGTCAACTCATCAACTACTTGTCTCAACCATGTACTCAACATCTGCCACAACCAAAATCGCTCATCAATTTTATCATCCAAATATGATTTGTAGATCTATAATATACCTAGTGTATATGATCACATTCCTGCAAACCTTCCTTAACTTTAAAAACAAGATACTAGCATTTTCATCAAACTTTTCTTTAGTCTCACATGCTTAGTTTTGGATTAGTCAGCAACCTTAACTTGAAGTAATCATAACTTTAAACCTGTAATGTATAAAGATATAAAACTAATACACAATGTTCTTCAATGTGTTTTATCCCATTCCTCCAATTGGAACTACTTGGAACCTCTCAGAAAAGGAGTTATAGGAAAAATGACAAACCTTGTTGAATTTTGTCTTATTCTAGAGAGCTACCTTGTAGAGTGTGCCCCGCACAAACTATTTTATTAAATGATCTGATAATGTTACAAAGAATACCAAATACTGTACCCTAACCAAAAAATTTGGTCTCAATGAATTTGGATCTGTTATGAAGAAGTTATGACGTTTTTACCCGAAACACCTGATTTTGATTAGTTTCAGGACTGGCCACAAACCCTATTTTCCACAGAGTGTAACTCCCAAAATACAACGACCCACAAGTTGAATTTTTAACCAACAATACTTGGATATTTTTTCTCACTTGAATATAAATTTCAGGATTGGAATCATTATATAAAAAAATTTATAGAGAAAATGGTGAGATGACCTGAAAATAACATACCTTAGAAAGCACCATCAAAAGAATTTATCCTTCCTTGCATTTCGCCCTTCTTTTCTTCACTTTCCTCAGAATTTCGGCTTATATGTCATTTGTAAACCTAAGAAACCTATAGATATTCAATATTCTCAAGTGTGATTCAAATGAGAGAGCCTTGCCTCTTATTTATACTCTCCAAGTAGCTTCCTTAAAAACATCTTCTAGGTCACTTGGCCCCACTTTCCTTATTTT
>ML790292.1:430820-449233 GCA_009831015.1 Picea engelmannii | reverse complement strand
TACCCTTCTCACTCATGTGTCCCAGCCTATGATGCCATAGTGTTGTATCCACTCTTGTAGAAGCTAAAGATATAGAAGAGTCAGTATTACCAGTACATAGATACAATGTACCTACCTTCTCTCCTTTCTCTATCACCAATGATACTTTGATGACCTTCCACGTCTTATCTGTAAATATGGATATACAACCTTCACTTGCAAACTTCCCTGTTGAAATCAGATTTTTGCTTAAATCTGGAACATGTTTTACCTCTTTCAACAACCATTGGTTTCCATTTCGTTGCCTTATTTTTACCTTTCCCATTCCAATAATTTTTCATGGTTTATCATCACCCAAATGAACCTGTCCAAAATCACCTTGAACATAATATAGAAAATGTTTCCTATGGGGTGTGGCATGAAATGAAGCTCCTGAATCTACTACCCAAGACTCAGAAATATTATCTACAGAAAGAATCAAATCATCTTGTAACACATCACCTGTTACATTTGCTTCCTGATTTATCTCATGTTGTCCATCTCTTTGTTTCTTTGGAGCTCTGCAGTCTTTCTTCAGATGTCCTTTCTTCCCACAATTCCAGAACTCTATCTTTCCAAGTCTAGATTTGGATCTTCCCTTCCTAGAATTTCCACGGTTTCCTGAGCCCTTTCCTCTATCCTTTTGTCTTCCCCTGTTCTCCATGTTCAACGCATTTCTTGATGTCTCACCTGTGCTTTTCCATCGCATTTCCTCACTAAGGATAACACCAACAACATCATCAAATTTTAAAGTATTTGAACAAGAGACAGAGTTACTTACAACCATGACCAAGCCATTCTATCTTTCTGCCAATGAGCACAAGATTAGAAGAGCCCTAACCTCATCATCAAAGTCCACTTTTACAGAACTTAGTTGATTAGTAACCGTATTAAATTAATTTAAATGATCTACAACAGACCCACCTCCTAACATCTTCATATTAAATAATCTCTTCATTAGAAATACCTTATTCAATGCCAAGGGTTTTTCATACAATTTGGCCAACGCATCCATCAAACCCTTCGTTGTCTTTTCTTTCAAAATATTGAAATCCACCGACGTTGCTAGGATCAGTCGTATCATTCCTAGAGCCTTTCTATCAAGAATCTCTCATTCTTCGTCCTTTATGGCCATCAGCTTCTTTGCTACTCCACTCAATGGTAGGAATAGATCCTTCTGATATAAATAGTCTTCCATCTGCATCTTCCATAACTGGTAGTTTTGGTCGTTAAATTTATCGACCCTAAACTTTCCATCTTCCGACATTGCTCCCACTTGAACCAGGAACCCTCTTTTCCTGCAAGTTACCTTACGCTCTGATACCAATTGTTAGAAAAAACGGACCGCGGAGCAATAAAATAAAACAAATGCAGAAACAAAACATAGAAGACACACAATACAAGAGAGACACAGATTTACGTGGTTCACCAAGTGTGGGCTACGTCCACCAGAGAAATTGCCAGGTCCTTCCTTTATTATTATCCAGCAAATAAAGGCATACAACCTACAGCAAAACCCGTTGTAACTTCCTCTTCTTTCTCTCACAGTCTCCTCTCTCAGAATACAATATTCACCATCATCCATAGCCGCAATACATTTCCCTCATAAAAGAGGGTTTCCTTCTAGGGCAAAAAACCCTAACATAATCTCTATCGTTAGATCTGTGACCTTATAATGAATGGTCCAGATTTACAATGAAATTACAATATACTTTTACAAGGCAATTTTTGTTTCAGGGGCTTCACCGTCGAAACCCCGCTTGCCCCAAGACTCCCCAGCTGGGGGGATATCCACCTCGGACCCTGCAGAGGGGGTACCCCCCCCTCTGCACTCCCCCGCGTGGAAGAGTGTACATACTTCTGGGGTGTAAATACTTCATGGGGTATAAACACGGCTGAAAGAAAGGACCTCTGAATCAGGAAGATAATCAGGCTCCACAACCAACACTCACTTCACATAGAAACCCACCCATGGAGCCCCCACCCTTCATATTCTACTACAGTACTTATGCCTTCACATTCCCAAGCCACTTATTCACTAGGGCATCCATTTTTGTGCATGCACATTCAACCCAAGTTATTTCATTTATTTGTTGTATTGTATAAAGTGTCACTTTAGTTTTCATCATGTAAAGAAGCATAGGTCATTGTACTCGATGGAACCCATTTTTCACATGGTGGCAAACCTTGTCGCCTTTGTTTGGGGCATTCATAAAAGGCCACATTGCCTACACAGAAAACTTTTATTGGCCAAACCTAGAGTATCCAAAATACCCTCTATAAATGATCACCGATTTGTTACCCATCTATACATCCTTATCACTTTCAGTTACAATTAGAAAAATACCTAATTACATAGGTACAAGGCCATGTGGAAAGTGGGTTCTTTCCCTTCTTTTGGAATTTGAACATGTTGTACACAGGTGCTCAATTTCTTGGAAATCATTGCTCCCCAATTGAAGCTTCTCCTGGAGATCACCATTGTGTACGCCAAAGGCATCCATGCTTCCGAAAACTTAGAGAAATCTTTTTCTCCATATAATCGATAGATGAGAGCCATCAAATAGATGTATGGCTCTCTCAAGTTAGCCATCCCATACCATCCATTGGTCCGGTTGGTAAACTCCTTGTCATCCTTCCACAATGAGGCCATCAGTCGGCTGGTGTCATGGAATTCGTAGAACTTCACCACGAATTTTGTGTTTAGTCACTCCTCTGGGTATCTGAGCTTCTAGTCTTTTTGGACTTTCGTGAAGAGGAAAAATCTAACACACCTACCATTATCATCATTGATTAAACATTTTTTTGGATCTGTATGGTCGATTAGCCACTTCATAACCTCTATGCAAGGGAGAACTAGGGTTTTGTTGGCTACCATGTGAAAATAAGACTGTCGAATGTTTGGGAAAACTTGGTCATTGAGAACCCTTACATCTGTGTCATTGTGTGGGATATACTCTGGGTACTCCTCTCAGTTGATTCTATTGAAAAGGTCCCCCCAGTGTGGGAGCACTAATTTGCATCTGGTGCATGCCTCTTTATCATCGATGACCAGAGGCTGGACAAAATCTTTCTTTGTTGAGGTTCTTATGACTGGTTTTCCCTAGGAGTGTATTCCAGTTACCTCACCGCACTAGGAGAAGAACCTTCGCCTATCTAAACCTCCTTTATATTGGGTGCTCTTGGAGAACGTCTAGTGGTTGGCTTTCTTGGCGGCATTTTACTTGCAGTTAGAAAATAGTATAGAGACTGTGCAAGAAAATTGGATGCATATATATATCACAACTGCATAATTTTGACAAACTTGAACACATATTTGTGCATCTTCTTTAACCTGGTTTTGATCATATGAGGATCAACACAGTCTCGAGACACTCGTTTTTCTCCTCTGGATTCTCTGGAATTCGAACTTGTGCACAGAATGAATTTTTTCAAAACCTTTCTAGAGATTTAAATAGGGATGAAATTACCTTGTCGCATCAGCCATTCAAGTTTGGTTATGAGTGTAATTTCATTAAATATTCCGCCAGATCTTCAAACATATTTAAAATTAAATTCATCACGGACTGATGGCATGGGAACGGGTTGTAACATGGCCTATCGACAGTTTCAAATTGTGCTTGTTCAATTGACGCAAGAGGTAGAAACAAATGTGGGATGAAGCATTAATTGGTTTATTAAATGTCATAATCCGATCGTATCTTATAACGGAAACATACCATCGTTTTGCTAATCTAGTTGGTAGGTCAGGGGTTAGGATTCTACTTCAAACACATTTCGTTGATATCTTCTTGCAAAATCTCTGACATTGATCGATCTTGTCGTACAGAGATGATGTGGAAAATCTGACTAGGAGGTATGACTAGGACCCAGGGAACCTTAATATGACTCAGGATGAAACTAGGTTGTACGACCCCCTTATGTGATAAATACATGTGGCATTTGAGACTAGTGAATTCATTTTCTCGTGTTAATCAGAATCGGGACTTTATTTAAGCTATACATTCTAAAACCAAATCCTATATTTCCAACACCAAAAAGTATCAAGGATCAGTGATCGACGATAAACCTACCGAATTTCTCCCTAGTCGACTCTCTCAAAAAAGTCTTGATGTCGAATGTGTATCTGGGATCGTCGATCGGCGATATGCATGTCGCAGAAAAAAATGATTGTTTTAAACTTTCTAGATTTCCCCGACCCTGATGAAACGCATCGTTCATCGGCTATCGGTGATTTCTTTATGGATTTTTCCAATGTCTATCCTTCCCATATTTTGTCGATGCCAAGGGGATCGGCTATCTCTTGAAACTTCTTATGAATAACTTACACAAAACAACTCCACCTTCTATCGATGTCAATGGGGATAATCACTCAGCAACTGTTGTAATTGTGTGGTCATTATACTTGCTTGAATTTTTCCGACGCCGAACCTAAGTGAATTAGGTGCAGTATTAGCTATTGATTCTTAATTCGGGTGTCAAGTTATTTTAGACATGAGGTTTCACAAGTTAAAACAAAAATGACTTGATGATAAGATTCATGAAAACAAAACAAAGATAAACCATTTCCCAAAGTGAAATCGATTCAGACAATGAAGAAAACAAGTGGTACCCAAAAAGTGATAAAATTTCATAAGGCTTTTAGGGTGTGTTGAGCGCTCAATAAATGGAGACTTACTGGGTGAAAGAAAAATCTTTGTTACTCCCTCGGGCTTAGCTTATGCAGAATATGATTAAGAACTTAACTAGTTTTGTTTTTATGAGAGTCTCTTTTATCCTTGGCATTTAGAATTTCCCCAGTTCGTGAATTTGGGCCTGCCTCTGGGGTTTTAACCTTTATTCCACCTTCGTTCCTTTAGACCATGACCCACACCCCCTTTTGAAAGGAAATAAGTAAATAATTCACTGGCACCATGCCCATTATTTATCATCATTCACTTGTTGTGGTGTCGCTCCGCTGCCAACGAGCGTCCATAGCCCCGACAGAGTCACCCTGAGGTCACAGATCTTGCACAAGAATCAATAGCCCTTGTGGAGTCACCCCAACATCACAGACCTTGATCCACTACCATCGAGTGTCCATAGCCCCAACAACATTATCTGCATACCCTATCCTATCTCATGCTCATTTGATATAATTGATTTAATTTTGGCAGAGATACCCTGAGCAAGTGGGCGAGAAGGACATCTGTTATCTGCAATTTGAGATGGTTAAAGTGAAATTTTTTAAGCTTTGTCTTGAGGTACATGTGGTGATATGATCTATGGTTGTGGAACTTCAGGTTTTTCTGACTCGATGATTTCTTCAAGTTGCATTGGCTCTCAGCCACTTGGCTCTCCTCGACTTCTGATTGGGTCATCAGTGGGAAACTTCATCATGTCTATCAGATCAAGGTCATTTTACAATTGATCATTGATTCTTTGTGCCCCTTCTAGGAAGATTAATCCCCTTCTCTATGCCTTTGTGGTCTCTGTCGCCCTAATTTATTCCCTAGATCTAAGGGCCTCTTGAGCCGACTTCTCTATTGTCTCCACCTATTCATCCATGCTCATGACCTTGAACCTGGTCATATATGGGTTGGAAATTATTTGTACCAACTCATCCCAGTCCTGGGCCCACTCTGTAAAAATTCCATCCTCAAACTTATCATGAGTGTATGGCCAATAGGATGATACATGTGAATCATGTTGGAGGACCAGGCCTTTAAGGTCGTGCTTGTGAAATCGGTATGTCAGGAACCTGAATTCAAGTTGGCTCAGCCCTTCTTGTTTGGCTTGAGTAGTATCCTTTACTAGATAAAACCCCACATGGAAACTGTAGGGTATGAAAGTCGACTTCTTTTCCTTAACTAATGTGGATTTATATCCTTGCAGGATAGTCTAATAGCAAATTTCTCCCACAATGAGTCGGTCTGGGACATGAGCGGGTAGGAGATGTGGTGCTCATGTGGATCCGAACACCCTAATATAGGTTGAGCATTTGTATATATACCAATGGCCTACCTTTGCTACCATTTTCTTGTTTTTTATAGATGATCTTGGGCATTCCTTCTTAAAAATAATAAAATGAATACATGCGATGAATTCATCGCAGATGAGTGCATAAGATTTTTTATACATGTTCTCCCAGAGTATGCTGAAAAAAATGTGAATAGGGAGCTCTGCAGCGTGCTAGCTTAGATTCATGTCGGTAAAGACATTTCTTGCACAGACAACATTGAGAAGGTACGAGGCCATGTGGAAAGTGGGTGTTTCCCCTTCTTTCTTCGTCTGATCCTGTTGTACATAGGTGCTCATTTGCTTGGAAATTATTTCTCCCCAGTTGAAGTTGCTCTCGGATATCACCACTGTGTACGCCAAAGGCATCCATGCTTCCAAAAATTTGGAGCAGTCCTTTTCTCCATATAATTGGCAAATGAGAGCCATCAAATAGATGTATGTCTCTCTCAAGTTAGTCATCCCATACCAGCCATTGCTCTGGTTGGTAAACTTCTTGTCCTCCTTCCACCATGAGGCCATCAGTGGGTTGGTGTCATGAATTCATAGAACTTCACCACGAAGTCTATGTTTAGTCGCTCCTCTAGGTGTCTAATCTTGTAGTATTTCTAGACTTTCGTCAGGAGGAATACTCTGACACACCCACCATTCTCATCATTGATTAAATATTTATGCGCATCTGTATGGTTGATTAGCCACTTCAGAACCTCTATGCAAGGGAAAATCGAGGTTCTGTTGGCTACCATTTGCAAATAAGACTATCGAATGTTTGGGAAAACCTAGTCATCAAGCATCCTTATGTCTGGGTCATTGTGTGGGATATACTCCAGGTACTCCTCTCAGTTGATTCTATTCAAAATTTCCCCCCACTTTGGGAGCACTACTTTGGATCAGGTTCATGCCTCTGTATCACCGAAGACCCTAGGCTGGACAAAAGGTTTCTTTGTTGAGGTTCTTATGATTGGTTTTGCCCTCAGATCATATTCAGTTGCCTCACCGCACCAGGAGAAGAACCTTCACCTATCTCGACTTCCTTTAACTTGGGTGCTCTTGGAGAATGTTTGGTGGTTGAGTTTCTTGGTGTCATTTTACCTATAGTTAGAACATAGTTTAGAAATTGTGAAAGAAAATTGGATGCATATATAAATCACAACTACCAAATTTTGACAAACTTGAACACATATCTCTGCAGCTTGTTTAACCTAGTTTTGATAATCTGAGGATTAGCAAAGTCTCGCGTCACTCGCTTTGCTCCTTCGGATGCTCTAGAATTCAAACTTGTGCACAAAATGATTTTTTTCAAATCCGTTCTAGAGATTTAAATAGGGATGAACTTACCTTGTTGTCAGTTCTTCAAAGATGTTTAAAATTAAATTCATCATGGGATGAAGGTGTAGGTCCGGGTTGTAACATGGCCTATCGTAAGTTTCAAATTGTGGTTGTTCAATCGGCACATGAGGTAGAAACAAATGTGGGATGAAGCATTAACTGGTTTATTAAATTTCAGAATACGATCGTATCTTATGATGGAAACATCCCATTGTTTCGCTAGTCTAGTTGGTGGGTTGAGGGTCGGGATTCTGCTTCAAACACTTTTCATTGATATCTTCTTGAAAAATCTTTGATCCTGATCGATCTTGTTGTACAGAGCTAACATGGAAAATATGACTAGGAGGTGTGACTAGGACCCAGGGAACCTTAATCTAACTTGGGAGGAAACTAGGTCACACGACCCCTTGTTGACGGGCAAAATTGTCTGTCCATCAATTAAGAGAGTGGAACTGGTCCGGGGTTGTCTAAATAACCCAAGCCGTTTGGAATGGACCACCCTGACGAGTTTAACGGCTCTGTTGGCTGCTCTAAGGTCTTTAGAAAACCAAAGAGAAAACTAATCTAAACTAATTAATCTATCTAAAACAAATAAAACTAACTAAAACTAACTAAAACAAACTAATTAAAACTAATATACAAGAAACTAAACTAACTAACAATAAATAAAAGCAAACTAAAACACTAATCTAATTAAAACAAACTACTAAATTAAACTAAAACTAAATATAAACTACTCTAACTATTCTATTATATAATCTACTAATTAATATTATAATAACTCAAATCAACTATCTAATTACTAGTTGCAATATTACTCATTCACAAATATACAATATACACAACTTGCAGATTTGAATAAAACCTGTAAAACTCATGTACTTTCTGCCATAAGACAGCCGGATATGTTTTTTTTTAATTTTATTTTTTTATGAAAAAGAAATAGAACTACTGAAATTAAACGATCTAATATAAATCTAATTAAAATTATATCTAAATTAAACTACAAATGAAAATAGTAAAGAAAAGATTAACTGACCTGGAAGCGCTCCTAATTTGTCTTGTGTATGATGACTTCGAAGCTGGTCGGAGGAAGTAAACTCGCACCGGTTAGTCCATAAGATTCTCGTAAATGATAGGCTGTGTTGTTCTTTCAATTGGTTTACAGGAAAAACAAGACATAAAAAATCATAACAACCATAGGATTTATAAATCTCTGCAATAAGGAAAACCTGTTATGCAAAAACTTATATTTAATAATTCAACTTATGAAGAAGATAAACCTATCATTCACAAACTGAATTAAACAATTGTTATATCTTTTATACACTTGGAAGAAATCAAATATGGATTACAATGATTAAAATTATATCATTTGCACATGATTAAGATAGCCAAAGTAGTGATTAACCAGATACAAATTGATATACACAACTCGAAACAAAATATTGATATAATGAGAAGCTAAAGTTGTGACAAAACACCAAATTCTGCTTCAGTCTGTATTAAAACTCCATATCCTTGTTCTCCCACGAATGAGGATCTCTTTATTACAAAACTCATAAGTATATATAAGTCTCTCCACAGGGTAAAACCTCCCTGTGGATAATATCAAACTGTTTTACATAATCTGGGAAGATATCCCAAAATCAACTAAACTAAGAAACTAAAATGCAAGTGAAATCTTTGAAATATCCCCTAACTGCTCATCATATCCATTGCAATTTCGAATTGATATGCAATAGACCAAAAATAACAAGTTAGAAAAACATTTTAATTAATAAAACAATAAAAAATTGATCCTACAGACTTAGCTACAGAATCAGCTGATTCTGTAGCTAGTCTAAAATAGCATATAGAATCAGCTAGATATCAAATCAAATCTTTTTTTTAAAGCAATCAAATCCAAGTTTATTTCTAATAATCATTCAAAACGAATCAGTAATGATCCAAATAAGTTTATCATTTCAATTAAACAAAATCAACAGTGATTCAATCGAAACAGAGGTAGGAGTACAATGTTTCACTGTTACTATAAAATCGGGTCAACAGTAACAAGACCGTTTCAATTCAAATGCAATTCATAGTGATTCATATCGTATGAGATATGATCCGATCCAATACAATCATAATCCATTCGTTATGGATATAACAACAAGTCTGCATCGTTCAATCAAATGTAAAGATAGGCAGACTGTAACAATTATGGTCAAATCAAACATTCATAATAGCATCAACCAAATCTCGCCATAGATTTTGATCGCTGAGCGTTACACAGTCAACAGACAGGATCAGATAGTGATCACAACCATCAACAGAAGTGATAATCCTAAACCGGGAAATTGTGACTGAGTTTAATTATGGAAATGAATCGTGCATCTGGATATTATTACTTTCGTTCCTCAAATCAAATTTATACAGCATTTTCATTACAATACGAATCGAACTGATAACACGGTCAACTAAAACAATGCGAATCAATCGGCTGGGTATAACTGTTACGAATCGTATCTATTCACGATTTGGGTGCATATAAAACAAAATCATAATCCGAACTGTATTCAAGCTTGGTCGAAAATCATATGTACACAAAACCGTAACAGTTAACCATTATTATCAACCATATCATAAACAATATAACCAATTCGGATCGAAACATCGATTGTGTTCAAAATTGGAATACCAGAAACAACTTGTGTTTTAGAAAGGATAGAAATGATTTCAATTAGAAACAGAATATCCAATTTAATCCAAATCAAAACAATCAAATCCATACCACGATCAATCAAATCGAAGACAATCCAATCAAACCTAAACTGGGAAACGAAATTCGATCAACCAAAACAATACTATGTACATAATGCATATAATATGACAGAGCAAATCCAAACTGTAAATAGATCTATTCAAACCAAACTTGAATTGTTATATAAACTCATACTATTTACAAAAAGGATTGATATTACACATACATGTGTGACGAGACTAACTGATTACGCCAGCTTAGAATTCACCACAGCTGTAGCCGATTCCACATTTTTGAATAAAATGGAGCCTGACGTTCTTTGTCTTTTATCAGTGGCTTGCAACTCAGCCTTTTGACGGGTAAGCAGTGTAACCTGGTCCTCCAAAGATTTAATCTTTGACTATAGCATAGGCACATCAAGGTAGTATCTCTCTAACCATAAGCCGCACTGATCACAGGGTGGCACAGTAGACTTCGACAGAGCAGGAGAGGGTTTAGATATACGACCGGGGGTTTCACATGGCAGCTTAATGCCAGGGTGATCTGGGTCATTTTGCAAGCAAGGTGGTAATTTTTACACGAAGTCGTATGGGGGTTTGGTTTTATTCCTCGCTCAACACAATCGGGTCAATATTGACAGGGGGTTTGGGTTTATTCCTCGCCATTCGAGAGATTAGACGGGCAGTCTTTTTGCCTTTGGAATTTACAGTGGGTTTGGCTTTAGGTTTCTTGCCCACAGGCTTAACAATCTCAGCATCCTTAGTCACAGAGTGGGGTAGGTCGATGGGTGAGTCAGGTAAGGGTTTAGGTAAGAGGATACTGTAGGGAATCGAGGGTATAGCTTTATCCTCGTTCACCACAGGTTTGTCAACCTGTGGTGGATTTGAATCCACAAATTTATTGCACGCAATAAAATCATCCCAACAGTCTCGGTGTAACCCCAGATGACAAACAACAATCATTTTAACCAGCCCATAGTGAAAGAGGTTGCTATCAGCATGGTTCCTTTTATATTTCTTAGACATTTTGAACAAGCTTTTATGCAGATAGTATGGCATATTAAGATCAAAACCCATAAAAATCATAATCATACGAAGATGGTGTAATAAAACAAAACCATATTGACCCTTGCAGGTGATGAACTGCTTGATTATCATCAGCAAATCGTGCCAACGTTGCTTCAGCAAGGTCACGGGCAAACCCTTGTCACGGGAACTAACCTTGTGTGACTGAAGGAGAAAACTCCAAGGGACTTCTTCTACCTTGCAGTTTTTGGACCATCTCTGCCCAATGGCAGGCAGACCTGTAGCTAAACTAAGAAATTTCTCATTAATTTCCAATTGGACATCCCCGACCTTGGCTCGACATCCATCAAAGGTCAATGCGAATTTCCTAGCAATGCCGAGGTTAAAACCATCAAATTTATGTATGAACGAGAGCCATCCAAATTCCTCAAGGTCACTATGAGCACTGTCGAACATCAACAGAGCCTGGCTACCATTCGGTTCATCCCTCATGACTGGAGCCATGGTGCGGGCACGTGGTAAGGGTTTGGTTGAAAACAATAACACACAGGAGCAAATTCGCCTGGGTTAACAGCTATGAACGATGAAAGGGGAAACATTGATGTGCGCATGCGAGGGTGGTGGGATTATTCACCACCATGCAAAGCAGTAATGAAAAAGTACAATCGGCGTATTAACCCTCTGTTGAAACAATCATAACATATTTCAAATCATATTATTCAGCCGACCCAAAAATCAAACGATAAACGATATACCAATGTGCCATTGCATAACACGAATATTCAAATGTGAAATTAAACCCATATGTTTAACCAATGCGCCATTGCATAATCAAATATTTTGATCAAAGGTTTAAAACATTGTGGCAATCGTTTGCATAAAATCGACAAGGAAAGAACTACAATAATAAGGATCACATCATATAAAACAAAGTAAACTATGACCTCTATGTAATTCATAAAAATAAGTATAACCCATAAATTCACACGCTCAATGCCTTACCAATAAAACAAAAATCAAGTTGCGCAATTACAGTAAGAATAGGCAATAGGGACATTTCGAAAATCTCTTAGCCACTTAGTGATAATCCAAAGGTAAGTGCCATTCAAAATATCAATGAAAGATCGTGGCAGTTCAAGTGACGATGGAGGAGTTTTCACACTTACAGTCGTGAAAACTAAATAGAGACCAATTAGCAAATGTCGTAAAGAATGAAAATATCGTTTATTTGCAAAATGCGACGATAATTTGAAGTTCAGTAGACAAAGGTGTAGGCAGCTTATAGGGGAATTAAAAAAATGAATTGGATGCCAACAATGGCGACACACTGGTAGAAGAAGTTATCTCTGTCAAAAGAAATAAAATTCAGATTAGAACAGCAAAGAAAATTTCGACTCAAAAACAACAATCAGAAAATCGTACAAACATCATCATTTACCATTTTTTCCAATGATGTTTTAAAAGATGAAAACTAATAACAGTCTTAAGATCAGCAAGTCATGATATTAATGATAAAATCTTCAATACTGTTGGCATGGCCACTGCTGCCAGCAGGCGTCCATAGCCTCGATAGGGTTGCCATTTAACCCACTCAGACATCTGTATCCTGTCAAGAAGTTCTAGATCAGAATAAAGGACATTAAAGAGGTTTTATATTTTTTCACATATTTTCATGTACCCGGCATTGCTTCGTTGCCAGCAGGCCTGTTCAGTACCCCGGAGAAGTTGTCTTGACGTCATGATTGCATTTACCCGCTGCCAGCGGACCTGTTCAGTATCCTGACGGGTTTACAAACACTTCCCATAGCTCTTATTAATATTTTTATTTTGTTTTTCTTTTGTAGATAGTTGAGCGGGTGACGCTGAAAATTTTTATATTTTAACATATATTTTTTAAACCTCATCATAATTTTTTAGCATCGTCCTTTATTCAGTTATAGAAATGTTTTATTTCTAAAACAACTTACTATGACAGGGAGATACCCTTTTTGAGTCATTCCTTTACGGAAAAGGGACAGCGTAAAAAGATAATAGATGATCACGAAAAAACTTTGCTCAGATATTGAAATTAGTAACTTCTTTCAAACAACAAAATTTTCCAACATAGATATCAATTCCATAAATATATCACTGATGTTCGTACAAACTTTCAGAAGTCATTTCAGTGAAGAAATTTTCTATGGTCTTTGCCTGAATGGATCAGTGCACAGGTATGTATATCTTTTCAATAAACACACAAAATCAAACTGATCAATTCAAATCAAAACCAAACAGAAAGCAAACGAAAATACAAACAAAAATGAAATATTTACATAAAAATACAGGGGTAATTATCAAGCAAAGTATCTTTTCAGGGCTTGGCCATTCACCGGATAGGTGTCAAGCTTCCCTTCAAGATTCTATAATTGAAAGGAACTAGGACCCAACTTTTGAGCAATTAAAAATGGCCCAAGCCATAAATTTTGAAACTTGGTGTGCTCACCCTTTCCTTCGTGTGGTTTGTCCCACTTTAAGACGAGATCGCCTACTTCAAAATTTCTATTAGAAGCAGAATTATAATCGAACCAGCTTTTAATCAGTTGTTGATGTTGATCCAACTTACGCTTAGCTTGAGTTCTTACTTCTTCTAACTTCATCAAAGCGTTAATGCGGTTTTCTAAAGGAGGACAATCTTCTTATTGGACTTTTTTTGACAATTGAAGCGAAGGAAGAGGAATGTGAGGTGGAAGAATGGCTTATCTGCCATAAACGAGAAAAAAGGGGGAATTACCTATATCAGCTTTGGGTTTTACCCTATCAGCCCACAGTGAGTTCAGCAATGCATTGTGCCATTTCTTGTAATTTTCAGCCACGGTTCTTTTGATGATTTTGATCAAGTTTTTGTTTGTTGATTCTGCTAAGCCGTTGCCCTGGGGGTAATAACTAGCAGAATACTTCAGCTTTATTCCTTTCTCCAAAGAGAACTCACTCATCTCTAGGGAAGAAAAGTATGAATCGTTATCAAAGACTAGACAATCAGGGATACCGAAACGAGTGATGATATTCGAGTTAAGAAAAGCAATAACCTGACTTGTGTTAACAGTTCTTAGCATGGCGGATTCGGACCATCGAGTAAAGTAATCAGTGGTTGTCACAATATACTTGTGTTTTTGTGAGGATGGAGGGTTAATAGGACCTATGATATCAAGGCCCCATTGCTGGAAAGGAGAATCGACTGAAACGGGTTGCAAGGGAAAGGTTGTTTTTTGCAACCGCCCTGATGCTTTTTGACAGATGATACATTTACGACACAAGGCATGGGCGTCCCTAAAAAGCGTAGGCCAGTAGTAAACGGCTCTTAAAACCTTATGAGAAGTGGTATCGCCACCTAAGTGACCACCAGCGTCTCCTGCATGCAACTCAAGAAAGACTATTTTTGCTTCGTCCTTTTCAAGACAACGCATCAGTACGTCGTCAAACTTCTGACGAAATAGTATACCATTAACTAGATGAAAGGAGGTGGACTTTAGTCTCAACGCTCTTCTCTTGGCGGAGTCAAGGTGATTGGGTGTTTATCCATGTTCAAGACAAAATCTAATATCGTCGTACCAAGGACTTACGAGGTTTTGTGCGCAACAAATCAAACTTTGATCGGTTGTTCTAGGTTTGACGTATCACTATCCTCTTGTTGTTCTATTTTTGAATCAACAACCAACTTACACAATCCTTGGCCTCTCACAATCTGTGCTGGGGTGATTTCTAAGTCATACTCCTACAAGGAGGTGACCCAGTTGGCTCTTTTCTCTCCTAACTCCTTTTTCACTAACAAGTTCCTTACGGCAGGGTAGGGGACAATGACTTTCGTCCTTGACTTCAAAATATAGGACCAGAAATGCTTAACTGCTTTGAAAATAGTGTAGGCTTTTCGATCAACCGCTAGATAGTTAAGTTCAACACCTTTGAAAGAAGAGCTCATAAAGGCGATGGGTACTTCATTGTTCTCGGAATTCTTCTGAGTTAGAACTGCAGCATAGGAACGATCAGAGGCAAAAGTATAGAGTGTAAAATCTTGAGAGAAATCAGGGCTCATGAGGGACGGAGCGTCTATTATGGCCTTCTTTATAGCATTGAAAGCTTGGTTTTTTGTGGGTCCCCAATGATATTGGGTGTCTTTCTTAATCAGGTTCTGGAGAGGCCTGACCATTTCGGAGAAACTGGGGACAAATCTTCTCACGAAATTAATCTGGCCTAGGAAAGACTACATGGATTTCTTGGACGTAGGTGGAGGAATTTTAGTGATGACTTGAGTCCTCTCGGGGTCAATAATCATTCCATCACTAGACACAATGAATCCTAGTAATTTACCCTGTTCTACTGCAAAAATGGACTTCTTGGGGTTCAGTGAGATGTCGTATTTACGACATCATAGAAGAACGGCTCGTAAGTGAGCTAGATGATCGTCTTTGTTTTTAGAGTAAACAGTGACATCATCTAAGTAAACTACAACGGAATGATTGATTAAGCTTCTAAAAGCAATGTACATTGCTCTCTAAAAGGTAGCACCGGCATTAATCAATCCAAAGGGCATTTTGCGATAAGCATAAGTGCCCCACGGGGTACGTAAGGTAGCTTTTAGCTGGTCTGGCGGAGACATCAAGACTTGGTTATATCCGGAGAAACCATCGAGTAAGGATAGCCTCTCAGAACCAGATACTTGTTGAAGAATCTGTTCCATGGGTGGGACAGGATAATTATCTTTGTCAGACGCTTTGTTGAGGTTTTGAAAATCGACACAAAGTCGAATTTCCCCATTTTTCTTCCGAACTGGGACGAGGTTGGATACCCATTGAGTGTATATAACAGGAAAAATTATTTTATCACTTAGGAGTTTATTCAATTCTTTTTGAATGGTCGGTTCTAGTTTAGGATGCATTTTCCTCAGTTTCTGTTGGAAGGGTGAGGTTTGGGGCTTCATCGGGATGACATGTTGTATAATATTAGGATAGAATGTTTTAAGATCATTGTAAGTCCATGCAAAGACATCCTTAAATTCTTTAAATAATTTAACAAAAGTAGCTTTTTCTTGCTTAGAACATCCCAAGCCTAGATTGATACACTGAGGATTTTCGCTAGTCCCTAAATTGACTTTTTCATAGGACAATGAGGAACTATTGGTTTTGCAATTGACCGTCTTTTTAAATTTATCTTCAAAATCATAAAAATTTTCTAGTCTAACAACAGATTTGGGTATGAGATTTACCATGTCCGATAGAGCTTCAGGAGATTTCGGATTAGGTATTACCGTAAAGTCGTGCAAATTGTCATCGTGCATTTGTTCATCTATCACTGCTCCTTGAAAGGTTCCTTCCATGTGCAGAAAGTTAATGATCTGTTGATCATCGTCAAATACTCTCCAGTTTGTGATATTGTCAGGAACCAATGGTCGAAACAATAGCTCCACCGAGAATGCATTTGGAGATAAGCCTTCTGCAGGAAGAAGTTTAGAGGCAATATTAGCTAGTAGATATGCTTCTTCATTACATGATCTAGGAATGGAATTTATATTAAAAGAAGAAAATTTGTTCATTAAACTCCATACCTCAGACTGGTAACTTTTGAGATGCGGGGAAAGACAGTGTATAGAATCTCTTACCTGTCTAACCACTATTTTAGAGTCGCCAAATACAACCAGATTTTGAATGTTCATGTCCAAAGCTTTTTTGAGACCTTGCAGTAAATCCTCATATTCTGCAGTGTTGTTAGTACATTCAAATTCTAGTCTACAAGACATTAATGTCTTATTACCTGTCGGATCGATAATGATACAGCCTGCACCAGCTCCTTCTTTAGACTTGGAACCATCGAAATATAAAGACCAAATTTGATTTCCATCGGGCTCATGGGACTGTTGCATAGAAGTTGTTGGTTGCATGTATGTTATGACCTCGGACTGTTGTTCTGGATTGATGATAGGTGAAACTTCAGCCATGAAATTTCTGAAGTAGGTGTCCATCCCTTGGACTTCAGGTGAATCAGCAGGAGGTGTGTATGGTTCATTAGGGTCATTCAAATCCGTGACCGTGAACTTTAGGTAACGCTCACGATTCACTCTGATCTTGTTGGGCTTACCGTTCTCTGGAAGCCATAAGTGAGACCAGTCCGTCATGAAGTAACCATGTAGCTGCTCTGACCAGTCCCTGCTAAAAAACATGCCATACACTTCTGGAATATCCACCACAATTATATCAATAACTTGATGAACCTTTGGGTTAGACGATAATCTAATCAATACATTTTTTAGTTCGCCTATAACTGTTACATCTGTTCGATCCAGTTGTATGATTTTCAAAGAGGATGGTTCCACTTCAGCATTAATCTTTTGGCAGACCGACCAAGGCATCACATTTGACGACACTCCTGAATCAACCATACAATTATGCACATTTCTGTTGAAGATTTTGAAATTTAAAAGAAAAGGAGGTACATTCTTGCGAGTACTTAGAGTAGTCACTTGTGGTTTCTTACTCGCATTTTCTAATACTACTTTATCTACATTATTTACATTATTTACATTATTTACATTATTATTTACAGGAGTTACAGGAAGGCTTCCTTTATCTTGAGAATCAGGATTATTTTTAGTGGAAGTCTTCTGCGGAACTTTTCTTTGCACAACCTTGTTACCATTTGAATTACCATTCTTGCCATTTTCTGAAATATTTTGCAACATCTTCTGTAACAAAAATGGAAATTTCAACAACTCATAAATAGAAATGTTAGCCCTTAATTTTTTAAGATCTTCAACAACATCATAATCTAATTTAGGGTTTTCATTACTCTGTTTAGTTTCTACTGATTTAGATGGCTTTGGAGGCAAAGTTGTAGTGTTTTCGGCAGGAGGTTTATTTGTTCTCTTACTCCTAGTGTTGTAAGGGTGAACAGTCTCGAAGTTGGCTTGGAAGATGCTATCCGAGAAGTGTCCAAAGATGTTTGGAGAAGACTCTTCTTCTTGAACTATTTCCTGCTCTACTTCCTCTTGAGGGATATCAGGAGGCATCAAGTTATCTTGGCTTGTTTGGGCCGGTTCAAGCCACTTCTGGAAGAGCACATTGCAAAATTTCTAGGTTCAAGCCTTCAGGACTTGGATTGGGCCGGTTGGGAGAAAAAGGCTTTCGGAAAGGAGGTTTGTAGGGTCCTTTACTCGAGGAAGCTTCTTCAGTAGACCTTTTTAAGTCTATAACTTGATTAGATAATTTTTGAACAACTTTCGTTAAATTTTCCAAATCAGAGTTTTCAGGTTGTGTTTTTCTTTGTGGAGG
>ML790292.1:380998-393833 GCA_009831015.1 Picea engelmannii | reverse complement strand
GCTAGAGAGGTAGTGGGGGGGCCCAGAGGGCCCATAGTGATGATAGTGGAGACCATTCAATGTAAGGTGGACTAGGTCCACTATATTATTAAATAAGGCCCACTATGGTAGTTAGATTTAATAAATGGGTAATTAGATATAATAAATGTAAGAGGACTTCTTAGAAGGTTCTACTTCTAGAAGATTCCTCCTCTAGAATGTTCTTAGGTGATGGTAGCACTATATAAAGGGGTTCAAGAAATGTAATGAGACATGAAGAGAAGTATTATATTTGGAGCTTAAGCTCATTAGGAGGTTTCCCCCTCGAAGAGACAAGTGAACAGGAGAGGATCCCTTCCATAATAGGATTCGTTGTATGGTGTCGCCCTACCCTAAGGGTTTGATAGTAATAAAGAAGATTTTGCATATTGTTCTTGTATATCTGTTGTGGTTCTTTTGTATTCAGTCTTTGGTTCTTAACAAGCACCAAGTGATGAAGCTAGCTGAAGTTATTCAGTAACTTCAACAAAGGGTCATGGAATTAGAGCTTCATACCCTACCACAGACTCCACAAGAAGTGTGGGACCAGTGAGAATTGAATGCTCAGAGTGCAGTTGAGAGGATTAAAACACTTGTTGTAGAATGGAAATAGCTAAGTAGCAGAAGCATGCAGATATATGAACAACTATCTGGAGTCCCAACTCCAGGAAGCAAAGAAGCACACAGATACAGTACAGGCGCATATTAAGCTCCTATCACCCATTGAGAGGATGAAGAGACCCAGGAACAACGCACTGCCCAACAACTTGTTCTTACCAGGCAGAACAGAGTGATTGAAGTCACCCAAAAACTCCAGTTGAGACAGGAGGCGACCTACCTACTGTTTGAAGAAATTGAAGGCCAAGGAACACTACTAGAACAAGTAATTGTTATAGTCAAGAATCAATTGGAAGGACCTATCAGTGAAGTGGTTGCTCAGGAATTCACTGAGCAAGAAGAAGTAGCACAGAGACAAGTCGAAGCAGCTCGAGCCAAGCTCGATATATTTGAGGCAAATTTACCCAGACCTGAGTGACTCGGGATGAGTGACAGGTGAGTGTTGGGGGCCTGTTGGCCCTGACCAAGTTTTGAGGAACACTTGGTCATATTTGATCATTTTGGGGACTTCGACAGCTTGTCAAAGATGGATCGTAATGAGAAGCGGAAATCATGAAAGATAGACCCCTTTTTGGGTCCTTTTTGGGTTTTTAGGGATAATTTAATGGGAAAGAGATGTCGGCACGTGGTTTTACCCATGCTTAGGCCCACTGTTATCTATATAAATAGATGTATAGGTGAAGTAAGTGAAAAAGGGGAGGGGAGAAGAGTAGTAGAGTGTGATCTATGTGATCAAAGAGTTGGGAGTTGTGCTAAGTGTTGGTAATGATTGTAAATGCTTTGTGCATACTGTAAGAGACTAAGTGCAGGATATTGTAGAAGGATCTGTGATTTTAGTGCAAGGAAGAAGGATCTAGCCAACTGCACATATCTTCTGTCCTATGCAAAGAGGGATTTGGATGGCTCTGTGTTGTAACTTGATTAATTGTAGCTAATAAAGAAGAAGACTTTATGGGCGTAGCCCTAGGGTCGGGGTAAACCACGGTAAATATGTGTGTTGTTCTCTATGCCTCGACCTAATGTGTTTGTATATTCCTTTTCTAAGTGATTTGATGTGTTTGTATAGATCTATTTATGCTTTGTGCTTTTGAGATATGAATGAATGTTAGATCTGGTATGTAATATGCTCAGTGCTTGATCTGTCGAATCTAATCTATCTTGTTATGGATAAGTGTTGAATTATCTTAGATCTAAGTACATACTGCGATGCTCTGTGCTATCTGCGAAGTATCATAAGGGTTGAATATTGATGAATAATCTATGCTAAGTGATTTCTAAGTGTTATAATCACATATCTGTGTCCCAACTAAGGTTGCAGACACCTGAGTCTTGCAACCACCCCTACCTCTACCTCGGGTGAGACTTCATCTGTTTCATAGGTGTTGCCAAAAGGGTCAGTAGTTAGGGTTTTTTTGGTGCATTGTTATAGAATTGAACCCTGGATCTGCCCCAGTGCCAACAATTTGATTACCACCTTTTCGTTTACATGAGTCAAAGGGATGGCCTCTGTCCATTTTGTGAAATAGTCTGTAGCAGTCAGTATGTATCTATGTTGTTTTGACGAAATCAGTGTAATTTATCTTATGACATCTAACCCCATTTTTTGAATGGTCTCGAGATGGCCACATGTTGGAGTGGGAAAGTTTCTCTCTTTTCCCTCCCTGTGCTCATTTGACAAGCTTTACAATTTCTAGCGTATGTGTGAGTGTCTCTAAAAAGAGTAGGCCAATAATAGTCGGCTCTCAGTATCTTGTGAGTGGTGGTTGTTGGGCTCTAAAGATGTCCTAAAATAAAACCTCTATGCATCATCCAAAGGTAGGTGTTGGCACAAGAGTTTTACTTGTCGCCTATGTAGGTTCTTACCTTTTGTTTTCAATACCCTTCCTCTAGAGATGCAACCCCTGCAAAGGGACAACAATCGTAACAAAAGAAATGACAATTGTTCCATTCAAATGAACAGCACTACTTGCAAAAGGAACAGCAATCGTGACAAGGGAATGACAGTCGTTATATTGGGCCGAACTAATGTTGTATTAATTGATTTGTAGTACTTACCCAACTATTTAATTTGTCAACCCGGGGTTCGTAAACTGACGAAGCACACGCAAAGTATATGCAAGATTGAAGCAGGACTAATCTAATCTAATCTAATGTTTAGGCTACAACTGAAATCTAATCATTAATCTAACACATGACTGAAATTGAATCATTAATATAATGCAAGAAAGTGAAACACGCAACTTGGAATTGAATTAATCTAGTTGCATAAATGAAATTACTCTAAGAATGAGAAATTGCGTAAATGGAATTAATCTAGAAATGGAGAACTACATGAAGGAAAATCAAATACAACATCTGAAGAGTTGAATGGCACGGCAACATATGTGAGCTCATGCCAATGAATAAATCTTACATTATAATAATAAAATCAATCTTCATAACAAAATAATGAAAGCATGAAAACCAAATTCATGAATCAAAGCTAAGAATCCCTTTCTCTTTCAAATCCTAAGGACTACTACTAAATGACTACAAAATAACTCTAATTTAATTGAATATTCTAATTGAATCCTCATGAAGAGAGAACACTCTCTTTTATACATGAGAGCCTTGAAGATAAGATAACCATCTCACTATTACAAATCCACTTTTCTCTCAACCTATTTCCCATTATTACAAGATATAATCCCTTCAAATCCTCACACATATCTCTAATATATCTTGGATAAGATATTACAACCAAATATCCATGATCTTATCCTTGGAATGGGCTTGAATTATCTCCTCAAATCTTGAAATGGTGGAAGAAGTATTCGAGAAGTCCTTTTGAATTAATCCTTCACATATTCCTACACATTACAAAGCTCACACATTTTTTAGATATATATGAGAACTTGTCAATTTTCTAACATTTAATCACAAATTCCCTTTTAATACTAAAATGAATAAAGTGGAGAACAATAAGGTGAAAACCAAGTATATTTATGGAAATGATATCGTGAAAGTTTAATGGGGCAATGAAATGTGGAGAATGATGAAGAGAAAGGTGGATGAGAATAGGACATTTATGAGCCCCAATAGTGGTATTCCCTGCAAAGTATCCACCTGCAGGACCATCATTGAGCTCCTTCAGAACCTTTTCTGGATCTTCACATTCGATACATCTTAAAAGTACCCCATCATAATTCATGCGAAAGAGCACCGAATTTATGAGGCGATATTGTTGATTTTAGTCTGAGAGCTCTGCTTTCCTTAGGGTTTAGGTTTTCTGGGCAAGTCCCGTGATGCAGGAGATAAGTTAGTTTCCCATACCAAGACTCCTACCCTCAGGGAACATATAAAACTTCACTATACCATAATGCCAATTCATTCTCCCACCTAGAGTCTTCATTTACTTGGTCTTGGGCTTCAGCAACTAGTTTACATAATCCTTGTCCCTTAACCAGTTTGGCAGGTTTTATATCTAGGTCAAATTATTGGACAACTTCCATCCAGTTTCCTCTTCTTTCCCCCATCCCTTGTTGAGTGAATAGGTATCAGAATATAGGATGAGGCACAATGACTTCAGTGTGGTGTTTTAGGATGTAAGATCTGAAATATTTTATTGCCTTGTACACCGCATAAGCTTGTTTGTCTATACCAGGGTAATTTAGTTCGACTCCTTGGATATTAGTGCTCATAAATGAGACGGGTGCCTCATTTTTGTCATCATCCTTTTGATTCGATTCTACAGCTAACGATTGGTCAAAGGAAAAAGTATAGAGGAAAAAATATCTGCTAAAGTCAGGAATTCGCAACACTGGAGCTTGAGATATTGCACTCTTAATATTGTTGAACACACTTTTTCGTTCATCATCCCACTTAAATTCAACATCTTTGTGGATCATTTTTTGTAAGGGTTTGATAGTTTCGGAAAAGGGTGAACTTCCTCACAAAATTGATTTTCCCAAAGAAGGATTGCATATCCTTTTTGTTGTGGGGTAAGGGAAGTTGAGATATTGCCTTAATTTGTTCTTGGTCTATGTGAATTCCTACTTGAGATATAATATGACCTAGTAGTTTCCCTTCCTCAACACAAAATATAGTTTTCTTAGGGTTTAAATATATATCGTATTTCCTACACCTTTCAAAAATCTGGGTTAGGTGTTAGATGTGATCTTCTCTATTCTTTGAATACACAGTCACGTCGTCCAAATAAACTATTACACATTTGTTGATTAGTCCCTGAAAAGATACATCCATGGCCCTTTGGAAGGTGGCCCCTGCATTGATTAACCCAAAGGGCATGCGTTTATAAGAAAAGGTTCCTCACTTGTTTCAGAAGGTAGTTTTCAATTGGTCTTCCTCTAAAAATAGAACTTAGTTGTATCCTGAAAAACCGTCCAGCAGGACGAAAATATCTGAACCAGACACAGTCTGCAAGAGTTGCTCCATCGATGGGACTGGGTAGTTGTCACTTTCTGATGCTTTGTTGAGGTTTCTGAAATCCACACACAGGTGGATCTCCCCAGACTTTTTCCTGACAGGAACCAAATTTTCTACCCAGGCAGAGTGCCTAACCTAAAAGATAATTTTAACATTTAGTAATTTCTTTAACTCCTTGTTATCGGGCTAATTGTTAGTGCGGACACAAATCAATCCCCATGGCGTCACTATGAAACTAGAATAAAATAAGACAATACACTACTCTTTCCTTAGATTTCAATTATCAAACGAAAAATGGATCTAGAAAATACCTTTTAAATATCGAACATCCGACTTCGCCAATGCAATCCAAGCTTCGTCGCAAGGCTTATGGAGAAATATCTACAAATAAGCAGAAGCCAACGAAGACAATAATAACAAAGTCTATTTGATATGAAACTATGTATGTGATCAAGGAATCATACAATATGGACAAATAACATTCATAAAGGATAGAAAAGTATATCTATATTAAAGAATGTGGAAGAAAGATACAACCAGATGCCTTGATGTTGTCAGGTTCCTTCCAATAGTTCCTTGCTTCCCACACACTTCTTGCTCCAAGGATTCTAAGACCATGGATCTGATAGCTACTCACAATCTATCTTGACAAATAAAAGCTCAAATCCACTCTAACCAATATAACAATCACAATCCAAAACAACTTCTAACCATTTCCATGAGAGTTCCTCTCCTTTTATAAGTTGAATAGGATAAGGTGAGGAGGTTAGGATGATCCCACTAAATCATGAAAGCGAGTAAGATCCAAACCATTCGGAGGCCACATCACCATAGAAGCTTCTCCTTCTAGAAGCATCAAGAAAATGCTCATTTTTCCCATGTACGAAGGCCACCGCACCCTAGCTATAGAGAAACTTGTGGAAGCTCCACAACCTAGCTATGGTGTAACCTATGGAAATCAGGCATTTTCGCACCCTGTGTATAGAGAATCCTGTGGAAATCTTCTTCAACAGGATTTTTACAAAGGAAAATATAACTTCTTCTCTCAATAAAAGTTCTTCTCCCTTCTTTCTTCATGAATTCAGGCCACTGACCCCTCTAAAGGAAATAGATAGGTTTACATCATTAATGGTCATACGGGTGACGAAAATAATGTATAATAGAGAGCCCCCCAAAGTATGAAGTTAGAATAGAGTAATATCTGAAATACTTTGTCGAGTGTGTGTAGGGAAAAAGGAACATGTCGGTCGGAAACCTATCAACAAACAAGGAAATACAACACAATAATATATCATCACTGAGGTAGGAATTCCCATACTCATAATACAAGTGACTCAAAGAATAAATGTCGACATCCAAATATCCATGTCAAGTAATATAGGTCATGGCCACCAAACATACACTGTGGATCCATGCCATTATGACTCAAATCTGAACATAGCCACCAAAAATACACTGTGGATCTATGTGTTAAAAGACTCAAATTTGAACATAGACATGAGACATACAATATGGATCTATGGAACACTACAAACTGAATATAATCCAATGCAACTTGAATCTATGAGAAAATATTCATGGTCTTCATCTCCACCACTCTATAGTACGAATCTAGCCATGTGATTACAGGTGCTGAAGTTGAACATGGTAGAAACCACTTGATTACCGTTCAATGATGAGAACCATTAACAAGTCTGAGGGAAATCACCATTAATGTTAGTGAATCCCAAGGTACACTAGTACAATCCAATGAATGTGAATTAATGAGATGAAGTCGAACACTCGAAGAAATATCCCGATCAGGGGTCAATAATGAAAACCAACTATCGAAAGCGAGGAAAACTGCCATTGATGCACGTAAGTTCCAAGGTACCAATTGGTTTCTATGTCTAATTCCTGGATAACGAGTTGAAGTTGACAGGAAAAGACTTGTTATAGGAGGGACTTAATGCATCCCCCATTAGTGACACGAAATGGGTAACAAGATTTGAAGTAGATCAGAGTAACCAATGACTCAGGACTGACTCAGGGATGGTCAATGCAATAGAAGGCTCAAGGAATACCGAAATGGTTGGTGCAATAGAAGGCTTTTCAGGTTGAACTTCTCTTTGAACATATTGATGACACGACAATTGTCTTGCAAAAAACTAACTCAACAACAGGGATCACAGATCGATTGGTAATATTATAAAGGAGTATGATCAGGAGGTAAGTGTATTTTCCAACCTAGACACAAAGCAAGTAAAAGGGTGTCATTTTCAAAAAACGACTCTTCCATAGAATACAGGTTTAGATACATTTATTTCCCAATATTTCCCCCACCATCTTTGGTGAGTACCTCTTTATTTTCACACAATCTTGAGGAGGATAACATATGCTTGATATGTAATATCATCCTTCGGATGAGTCCCTCTGAGTATGTTTAAAGAACCCTAGGAAGGACTGGTTTGGTCCCATATGGGTCTTTTGATGTTTGTTTAACGAATCCAAAGAGAGAAAACTCAGGGGTTTTTCATGTTTAAAGAGTCTAAAAAACACTTAAAGAGAACTTTCTCAGTTCCTTTTTCATAAAGTAGTTTGATGAGACTGAAAAAGAGATAAACTATCGCCCATCAAACATTTTTTTCAAATAATTTTACGAGCATGAAAAGAACAAGGTTGCTCGGCAATCTTTTCGTTTTTAAGGAGTGTGAAAAGAGCTTAAAGGATACTCCATGAGTTTCACTTTTCATGTTACCATGACGAGTATGAAAATATGAAAAAAGTATACTTGGTTACATTCTCATGTATTTACGAGCACGAGAAAGAACGAATACTAAGCTCGATAACTTATTCTCATGTATTTACGAGCATGAAAAAGAACAAAGACTAAGCTTGAGATTGTTTTCATTTTTACGCAAGCTTTAAAACAAAACAAAACTATGCTTGGGATAGATTTTATTTTTACACAAGCTTAAAAACTAAACAAAACTATGCTTGGACCTGGTTTCATTTTTACACAAGCTTGAACCAGAGGAAACTTTGCTTGAGGTAGGTGGTTTCATTTTTACACAAGCTTGAACCATAGAAAACTATGCTTGGACTTCCCAAACTTCCCAATGCATAACACAGGGATGGTTTTTACTTAGCCACCAGCTTAAGAAACTAGTAGCTCAACTTCATCATGAAGTCCAGAGGCTGGAAGAAAATGCCCCCCAAGCTTCATTTCATCCAACTATAAAGGATAATGAAATTAATTTTCAAATACTACGAAGGAATTGACTCACACAGAGAGGGGAAACAATCTGTTTCATTTTTGAACAAGCTTGACACAGGAACAAGAACTATGCTCGAGAATCTAGGTTCAATCCCTAGACCTTTGTTTCATTTTTTAACGAGCTTGACACAGAAACAGGAATTATGCTCATAACCTCCAATTCATTTTTTAACGAGGTTTCCACAGAGACGCAAAACTATCTTCACAGTTGGTTTCGTTTTTTAACTAGATTGAAAGCAGAAAATCATGCTCAAAGTTGGTTTCATTTTTTAATGAGCTTGAAATGAGGAAACCATGTTCATATCTCTTCTTGATCATGGCTTCCAAGAGGAAAAAGTTCTAGAAGGACACCATGTCAAGGGACAAACCTTGTTCATGGCCTCCAAGAGATCTTCACTTGACGAAAGAAACACACTCTAGAAGGAACATATGTTGAAGGTCGTGATAGGGGTAAGGAGATCAAGCTCCAATAGCCCTACCGAATAAATTACCATGTCAACTACTGTATCCAATTCATAAGGGAGTGAGCTTACAGTGAGATACTTGTTTTCATTGACAACTAAAGGCATGGGAGACAACACCACATAATTGACCTGTGGCAGGGTCGATATCGTTTGCATATAAGAAACGTTTAGGGAGTTCATTGAGTTGATGTTCAAGTCAAGGCCAACAAAAGAAAGTTGATAAATAGTCACCACTCTTCCATCGTGTGGGAAATATATCACACGAAAAAGAGTGGACACAATAGTTTTTATAGCATATACATAATCTCTCCCAAGGAGAAAATCGAAATCCAAGGGGTCTTGGACTACCATGACATCAATAAAGACAGTTTTCCCTCCCAAAGTTACGGGAAACTGGGGAAGGATCCCTAAAGGGTGACGGGTTCTTCTGTTAAAAGTGAAAAAAGTCTAGGTAACTAGCACAAGCTGAGGATAACCCAAATATTTCCAAGCAAGAGAGGACAAAATACTAACGGATGAACCTTCGTCTATCAGCGTCTAAGGAACGTCCTGACCACAAACTTGTATTGTAATATTAAAAGGAATGTGAGAGGGAAGATGAGGTCTAGTTAGCATACCCCAATTAAAAAGGATGGTCTCATTACTTGGAGGGGGTTCTATAGGAGAAGGAGGAAATACCCCTAGCACAGTAGATTTTGTATCAACGAGAAAAATGTGGGCAGCATCAGGTTTACTCTCTAGCGGGAGAGTAGGATCGATTGATGACGAGATTAGATCGACCACTTGGGTTTCATTATCCAAGGGGAGAATGGGGTCAATGGTTTGAAATGGATCAATTGATTGGGTTTCACTCTCTAACGGGAGAGTGAGATCGACCGAGGATGGGATCAGATCGACCACTTGGGTTACAATCTCTAACGGGAGAGTGGGATTGACCGAGGATGGGATCGTATCGACCACTTTGGTTGCAATCTCGAATGAGTGGGATCGACCGAGGATGGGATCGGATTGACCACTTTGTCAACTGGTTAAACTAAGGACGTGATCAGATTGACTACATGATCAACCAGACTGACCGATGAAGGGACTAGATTGATCATTCCATCAACTACAGGTGGGTCAAGAGTAAGCTTGCGATAAGCAGCTGGAAGTTGAGGTTGTAAAACACTCATGTCTTCCAGTAATTTCAAGGCTTCATCCATATGAGGGAAAAGGTGAGTTATATGACTCCCTTTGCATAACATACATGGGAACTTGACTCTACTTTTCTTCTTCCCAATGGTATTTTGACTAGTTGACGGGAGGTCATCAACATGTTGTTCAGAGGCTAACGACATGGGTTGGCGAGGGTGTGTATACCATGCTTCTATAACCTTGGATAGACTAGGGAAATCTTTAAGAAGATGGCTACCCTTACAAAGGCTACAAGGGTACTTGGGCTTACGGGTTGTTTGGGTTATATTGGCATCATCAACACTCCCAGCATGATTAACAGTAACTGGTTGTTTTCCAACATGTTTGGCAGTGGTTGGAAGTTTAGACCCTTGCTTATTTTTCTTCTTCTTATTCTTCTTTTTCTTCTTCTTCTTATCCACCGGGTTACTAGCTTCAGAGCTTTCACTCGACAAAGAAGATGAAATGGAAGAAGACCTTGCAAGTGAAGAAGGTGAAGAATATCTTACTGGTGAAGAAGGTGAAGGATTAACATGAGGTTGATTTTCTTGGGGGAAAGTGCTTACAACTGAAGCACTAGCTGCATTCAGGATTACCTGAGTGGAAAACAACCATACCAGTAATCCAATTATGAGACCTGGAAGGCTCAAAGTAGCGATGTGAGGAGGACCAATGTTTCCATAAGAAGGAAAAACAAAAGGTTCCCCTAGAACAAAGATTCCTTCATTGGTCATTCTGGGAACTGACACCATTAAAAACAAAAATCCAACCTAGAGTCCACTAGGGAAAACAAAAAACACATGCTAAAAATATAGTAAACAAGCATGCAAACAAAACTTTCTCACAATGAGCACACTAGTTGGTGATGAAATCCAATGTTGCGAGGACAAAGTAAGAAATGGTTGAGATAGAGCAGGTGAAAAAGTTACGTTGATGACCTGCTTAATGGACTTACACCTTGGTGCAAGATCCCACACATAAACGTGGGTATACCCTCCAAGGAGCCTGAGTGATTTTGGCCAACGTCGATTCCAAGTACCGTGAAGAATTTTCCCTCCACAGTCACCTCGTGTAAAGAACCTAAAGAGATAGGCCACTAAGGTTACCAATTAATACAGTGATGCTTGTGGAAACATTCGACAGTCTGATCCATGCGCAAAGGCAACGTATCTATCCCAAAATCAACTTGAAAGGCTTCCACTCATCATTGTGGGTATACCATTCAAGCGACCCCCATAATACGCGCAATCTCTACACAGAGAGCAACAAAGCAGGGTGAGTAACTCTGCCAGTCTCAATGCGACCTCAAGTTTGACCCTTGTGTGAGAAGGACTTCCCAAGACAAAATGTAGCAAGTGGATTTCACTTCTCCCTAACTCAAGATTCTATGTTTTTTCGCAAATTTGGAAATTTATCTTTCACACCTATTCCAAAGCCCTACAACTAATATAATGTAGGTTTTCTACCAGAAAATATAAAAATGTATAATCAATTTTTATAAGCGCTTTATTTTTAAGGTTGTTGTTACTCAAAAGGAAAATGGTGTGGACTAGATGATGTTTTGACCAACTCTAAACAATGTAAAGAAATGAGAATGAAAATATTTCACTTCGATGAAAGCTATATTATGAGAGGGAGAAAACGTTTATCATTCCCATATGCACAATGTCCAAAAAATTTGTTAAACTCATCAATATCAATATTCTCAAGAAATGACCAAAATAGACTATACACCAATACACAATTCGAATGTTTTTAAGAATTTAAGACCAAAAATTATGCAATTTCGCTACTTCAAATGCAAGGATGCCCCCAATCTAATGCAAAGAAAGAAATAAGATTTTTGTTCCAAAGATAGCTAAAAGAAATAGTAAATCACTTAAAAGAAAAAACAACCCAAACAAAGTTTCTCTTTTAACACGAGTTATTCAGAAAAAAGAAGTGTTATTTTCACTAAAAAAAATTAAAGAAAAACAAGGCTTTGTAACTAAAAGGCACTCAAAGAAAGAGACCAAATCTTTCAAAAGAAAACAAAGAAAAAATAAGGAAAATATGGCAGAAAGAAGATTCAAATTTCATCAAAAAGACTATAATCAGACCCAACAAATCACCCCAGAACCACATCACATATTTGGGCAGGGAAAACCACCAAAAACAAAAAATTTCACAATCTCCGCAAGTTGGAAGACTAGCACAGTGCGAAAATCATTGATCGTAACATGCCAAAAATGGGTAGATTACGAATTTTATGCACTGGTTTAAATAAGTAGGGTACGGAAATCCTAAGTCATTTCACTGTTCCTCAAAGTAGGGTGTAGAAATCAAACAAAAATGGAAAAAATTAAAAAATTAAGAAGGTTTTCCAGTGAAGTTTAACAATCAGAGAGTCAAGATGGATCTCCCAGTGACTCAAAAAATAGAAACCAAGAAATCAAAGAAAGAAAGAAGGACTAACTAGGAAAACAATTTGTTCCCTAGTATGGTTTCCAATTTTGTTATTGGGCTAATTGTTAAGTGTGGACACAAATCAATCCCCCTAGCTTCACTATGAAACTAGAACAAAACAAGACAGTACACTACTCTTTCCTTAGACTTCAATTATCAAATGAGAAATGGATCTAGAACATACCTTTTAAATATCGAAGATCTGACTTCACCATTGTAATCCAAGCTCTATCGTGAGTGTTTTCACCCAATTCGTCACTTGATGAGCAAATTAAGATTGCTTACATGCCCACTTGGGCTCTGCTAGGCATGACAGCTGTGAAGTAAAAGGTTAGAAAGAGAAACAACAGAGTTATAAACAAAAATCAAACTAAAACTAATTAAAACTAAGAGCATATGAAATAATGAAAAATAAATACAAATGGACCAATATCAC
>ML790292.1:288650-366231 GCA_009831015.1 Picea engelmannii | reverse complement strand
ATTCATGGCTTTTTATAGCCCAGCATTGGGATATTATGTAACCTCTTTTGAATGTGAAAAGGGGCTCTTTAGGGCTCAATTAGGTCTTTGACCAGCCCACCATGAGGATTGAGCTCGGATTTGGTGTCAAATCGTCTTGGGAGATGATCCATTAGTGGTTGGGAGGCCGACCAATTTCAATAAATGCGTCGTTTAGCAGGCGCACGAGTTTTTCGCCCAACAGCCGCTCCTTGTGCACATATGCGCGCTTTGTATGTTTCTGTTACGCGCATGCACGCGCGCACCCAGATGATGTAAAGCACCTTTCAAATTTTTGGTCATTTGTATAGTTTTTTGACCCCTTTGCAATGATGAGGGATTAATCTTGTGCCATGAATGACTTTTTTCTGTTTTGACGATGCGGAGTTCTTGTTGCCATGTGCGGACAAAATTTCAGTGATAACAGCGAGGCTTATGGAGAAATATTTGCAAATAAACACAAGCCAATGAAGACAAGAATAACAGAGTCTATTCGATATGAAACTATGTACATGATCAAGGAATCATACAATATGGACAAATAACATTCATATATATGTATTAAATAATGTGGAAGAAAGATACAACCAGATGCCTTGATGTTGTCAGGTTCCTTCCAACAGTTCCTTGCTTCCCACACACTTCTTGCTCCAAGGATTCTGAGACCATGGATCTGATAGCTACTCACAATCTATCTTGACAAATCAAATCTCAAAGCCACTCTAACCAAGCTAGCAATCTCAATCCAAAAAAACTTCTAACCATTTCCATGAGAGCTCCTATCCTTTTATAAGTTGAAGAGGATAAGGTGAGGAGGTTAGGATGATCCCACTAAATCATGAAAGCAAGTAAGATCCAAACTGTTCAGAGGCCACCTCACCATAAAAGTTTCTCCTTCTATAAGCATTGAGAAAATTATCGTTTTTCCCACGTACGAAGGTCATTGGGCCCTAGCTATAGAGAAACTTGCAGAAACTTCGCAGCCTAGCTATGGTGCAGCCTATGGAAATCATGAATTTTCGCACCCTGTGTATAGAGCAGTCTGCGGAAATCTTCTTTAACGGAAATTTTACAAAGGAAAATACAACTTCTTCTCTCAGTAAAAGTTCTTCTCCCTTCTTTCTTCAGGAATTCAGGCCACTGACCCTTATAAAGGAAACAGATAGGTTTACATCATTAACGGTTATAAGGGTGACGAAAATAATGTGTAACAGTCCTGACACATGAGGGGTTCCAGAGATGGGTGGTACTTTCGGAGCTTATGTTGGAAGGGTTTTACTCCTTGTTTTAACGGGATTGTGTGTTGGATAATACAAGTATCATAAGTTTTCAAATCTTGGAAGGACCATGCAAAAACGTCTTGATATTCTCTAAAAATTTTGATATATGCCTTCCTTTCTTCTTTAGACATTGTCTTGCCTAGATTTATATTTTTAGGGTTTTGAAGGGTTCCTAGGTTTACAGTCTCGTACATGGGATAGGAGCTCCCTATCTTTGTGTTTGTTGACCCTTTAAATATTTCCCTTAATTCAAAGAGACTCTCCAAATTGGATACCCCTTTCGGTATCGTGTGAAACCTTAGTTTTTCAGTTGAATGATTTGTTTCCCATATTTGTTCATGGGGATCGGTTTCTACTAGTTGCTCTTGAAATACTTCATTGTCAATAGCTAGGTCTTTAAAAGTTTCCTGATTGGTTAAGAAATTTATGGTCTGTTCATCTCCTTCAAATACCTTCCAATTAGAAATATTATTGTGCACTGATGGTTTGTAGAGTAGATCCACAGTCAACTGGGAGGCTTCATAGTCTTCTAAAGGGGATAGCCTCGAGGCAGCAGTGGCCAGGGAATCATTAAGAGTATTCTTTGTTATGGGGATCATTGTAATGTTGAAGGATACAAGATTGATTCGGATTTTATGAGTAGAACAAAATGAATGCATATTATTAATAGGTTCTTAACACAAAATAACAGAGATACTGTAAAACTAGTTTTCTATTCAAGAAAGAAATAAGCTGGAAACTGTAAAATGCAGTAGAAACAAGCTTGTTGGAATGGTGGCGGCCTATCTCTGAGAAGAGATGTGATGGTTGTGCTCATTCACAAGAATATGATTACAATGAGGCTCTGAAGGCCTTTTTATAATAAACAAGAATGTCAAAAAACCCTAGACATCCAAAAACCTAACCCTAGGAAATGAAGCGCCAAAAGTCATGTGGGCCCCATTTGGGTAAGTCAGTACATCAACTTCCCGAGGTCATAACTTTTGCATACGATCTTTGTTTTAAGCGTATGATATCCCATTGGAAAGATCTATCCAAGAAATACAACATTTGCACAAAATTTCACATTGAAAATTTGTGACTACAACATACCCCAAAAAACGTCGTTTACAACCTCAAAACGACTCCGGAAATTCAGGACCCAAAAAACTGCTAAAAATAGTAAATTATCAAAATTGCTAAAAATATGTTTTGAGATAGCTGGAAAAGGTGGGTGGCCACTGATATCCACCTAGATCAATCCTCCCTCCTTAGGAAGCAATGGTCTCCATTGCGTTGAGATCCCCCATCAGATGAGGAAATTTATGTTGAATTTGGCCCCGGGTGAGCCACTTGCCTTGGTGCAGGAGATACCCTCCTTTGATGACTCTATAAAGATGGATCCTTTGTTGTCAAGTTACCTTGATCTATGTGTCCACAATATGATCATTAGATGCCTGTTTTATATAGTTGGGGTTGAGCTCTGTTGGTGTCAGTTGTTCCGCTACGTCTGAGGTGTCCAATAATGGTGGGAAATAAGGCCAAAGGAGGTCCACGTTGAACATTGGGTGTAGGCCAAGGAAAGGAGGAATGTTGAGCTTAAAATCATTATCCCCCATGTCCTTGGTGATAGTGTATGGCCCATAACAGAGTGGGAAAATCTTCCGATGGGGTCTTGTAAGGCATTCTTTCTGCAAGTGCAACCAAACTTTGTCACCCACCTGAAACGTATGTGGCACTCGATGTTGATCATGGTGTTGTTTGTATTTTCATTGGACTTTTGTAGGATATCCTGAACCTGTTGGTGGATATGCTAGATCCTATTAATGAACCAGATGGATTTTTTCAGCTTCAGTTGGAGCAGGAGATGATTTGGTCGAGGTGACCGCAAGGGGAAGTGCAACATCTATGGGACCCAATGGTTGGAATCCCAACCCCACCTGAAAGGGGTTGTGGTTGGTTGAGCTATGCAGGGCTCGGTTGTAGATATGTTGGACATAGGGAAGGCTCTCATCCCATGTGTGAGGGTGCTTTGAATTATACATCCGAAGGATATGCACAATCATTCGATTTACAACCTTGGTTTGGCCATCTGTCTAGGGGTGGAAGTTCGTGGATTTGGTGAGCTTGGTGTCCAGTAATGACCAAAGGCTCAACCAGAATGTGATGATAAATCGACTATCCCGATATGAGACAATGGTTTGTGGGATTCCAAAATGTATGCAGACTCATTCAAAGAAGAGCTTGGCAGTGGCCTCTGCTGTGATGCTCTTCTTGCAGGCAGCCAGAATCGCCATCTTAGAAAAGCGATCAACAACCACAAAAACACAGTCATTTCCCCACTTGGTGGATGGGAGGCCCGACATGTATTCCATTGAGATGGATTCCCATGGATTGTCAAGAGTAGGAAGAGGGGTGTACATGCCCTGTTTCTTAGTGTTCAGATTGGCAATAGCACAGGCAGTGCAAGACCTGATATACTTGTTGGCCTCTTGTCGAAGTTTCGGCCAGTAGAAATGTTTATGTACCATCGCCACCATATTTTCGACACCGAAGTGTCCTACCACCTAAATGTAGTGGGATTCCCATATCATCTTCGCTCGCTCACTTGATGGAACATAGATATGGCCCAGATGACACAACAACCCATCCTGAAGATGGAAATTATTGACAAATGCATTTACACCCAACATTTGGTAGGTGGTGGAGAAGTCAGGGTTTGTCTCATAAAGTTGGGGGCATCCAGAGGTCTCATGGCCGCAAGAGTCTAGCATCGTGGTGAGTGTCGCGACTGGTGGTCTCCTGAGGAAATCAGTAACGTGATTGGTGCTTCATGTTTTATACTTTATGTTGAGGTGGAATTGTTGCAATTATGTGGACCACTTTTTATGGCAGTCATTCTGCAATTTTCCCTGTGTCTGCATAAACTGCAATGGCTTATGATCAGTGTGGATGACTGTATCCTTCCCAAGAATGTAATGTCTCCACTGGTGACAGGCTTGCACAATGGAGTACATTTCTTTGTCGTAAGTAGGGTACTTACGGATAGTATCTGACAGTGTCTCACTATGATAGGCCACGGGGTGGACGTGTTGAGTGAGAACAATGCCCACAGCATAGTTTGAAGCATCTGTCTCGATCTCAAAGGGATGTTGTAGGTCTAGTAGTGAAAGTACTGGGGTTGAGAACAAGCGTTGCTTCAAATCATTGAATGCTTGTTGTTAGGACTGGCCCCATGCAAATTTCTCCTTACCACCACCTCTATTTATTTGGTTGAGGGCCGATGCAATATGGGAGAATCCCAGCAGGAACCTGCAGTAGAAATTGGCAAGGCCCAAGAAGACCCGAAGATCAGTGAGTGTGGTTGGGGCTGGCTAGTCATGGATTACTTGGATATTGGTTGGATCCACATGTACGCCATGTTGATCAATGATGTACCCCAAGTAATGGACCCTGTCCATGCTGAAGGAGAATTTTTCAAAGTTGGCGTATAGCTTGTGTTGTCGCAGGGTGTGCAGAATCTGTTGAATATGTTGCAAGTGTTCGGCCCAAGTCGTGTTGTAAATTAGAATTTCATCCAGATACACCACTACAAAATTATGGGTGAATGGTTGCAGGATATCGTCCATCATCCTCATGAAAGTGGTTGGAGCATTGGTCAAACCAAAGGACATGACCAACCATTCAAAAAGGCCTTCCTTTGAATTGAAGGTGGTCTTCCATACATATGTATGTTCTATCGGGACCTGGTGGTAGCCAGACTTCAAATCAATATTACTAAAGTATTTTTCCCCCATAAGTTGATCAAGGACGTCGTCGATTCGGGGAATCGGGTACCAATTTCTGACTGTGATTTTATTCAGAGCCCGGTAATCAATACAGATTCACCAGGTTCTATCTTTCTTATGTACCAGCATGATTGGGCTCCCGCAAGGTGATGAGCTAGGATGGATGTGCCCCTTGTGGAGCAGTTCTTGGATATGTCGCTTGATATCCTCATTCTCTAACAAAGAGCGATGATAGACTATCCCATTGGGAAGCAGTGCGTCAGGGGTCATATCGATGGGGTGCTTGACCTGGTAATGCATAGGTACCCCTGTAGGTGAGGAGAAGATATCTAAGTATTCTTCCATGACCTTATCTACTTGATTTTGCTGTGTGGAGAGGTCGGTCACAGAGACCCTAGATGTGGCTATGATATTTCACTTATTATGAGAGATAATCATGAAGAAGACAAAATTCCCCGTCTGAGAGATGACCTTCCTACATTTCTTAGCAGAGATCAAGGAAATAGCACTAGGTGGGACTACCTTGGGTATCCTATACAATTTCCTGTTCAAAGTAATAATTAAACTACAATGCCTAGACTCATATATAGCATCAAATTTCCATAAATAAGGTTGGACCAAAAGAACGTCACAAACTTTGAGAGGAGCAATGTCACACAATACCTCGTCTTTGAAGGGCTTGATGTCATATGACAGTCGGCACTATTGGTAGATGCAGAGATCGCTTCCTTGGCAGAGCCATCCAATGGTGTAGGGTTATGGGTGTGGCGTTGTTGGAAGGGCCAGCTACTTGACAACCTCTACTGAGATGAGGTTCTTCTAGCTATCGCTATCAATGATGAAGTGTAGTGGGGTGCCTTTTACCCACATCTGTGAATCGAAGAGGTGCTCTCCTTTTTCTGGCTCATCTGGTTCACTAGGCTAGATCTTGGTGGTAGAAATGGTGGCACTAGGTTCCTCGTCAATGATTCATCTTCCCCTTTCTGGTTCTGGCTCAGAGTCAGAATCTACATCTGATTCAGAGGCTTTCACTTTGGCCACAAGCGACTACTTTGAGCGGTATTCAACAGTGTTATGCCAAGGGCTCTTATGGAGGTCGCACCACTTCTCAGTGTCTTTATTTGTCTTTTCGGTGTCCTTCTTTTCTTGCATCTTGGACTGGTTGTCTTGATATTGTCCATATTTTCTCTATCCTTTTTTCTATGGGTTGGGGCCACCCTTTCCTGGATTTTTTTGTGAGGGGTTCCCAGGTCCAAATAGCCGTGTCTTTTGTTTTAGCTTTTGCTCGATTTTGACGGCATATCTGTAGGCCACACCCAAGGATGAGATGTCCAGAAATTCCATTTCAGTATGGATGTATCTATGCAGAGCACCACAATACTTGAGCACCAGATGTCTCTCCCTATATTTTCTACGCAGCTTGGTGTGCAAGGTATGGAAGATATTTGTGAAATCTGGTACTGTTTGGTCTCTTTCTTGTCGCAATGTGGTCCATTTGGTATACAGGTCGTCATAACTTCCGACAGGGTAGTATTGTTCCTTAATAGCATCCCTGAAGGATTCTCAGGTGGTCATGACTGAAAATAATGAGGACTCCTTGGTTTCCTTTTGCTCACAGAACATTTCCCACCAATCTTTGACATGGGGAACGGCTTTGAAGAGTGAAAAAGTAATATTTTCTCTATTCGAAAAGTTATGGACAGAAAAATACCCTTCTAGTAGATTCAACCACTTGTCTATAGAATCTTCGTCTATTTGACCTTCAAATATAGGAATATATAAGTTTATTTGTACCTTAAAGGGGGTGGTACCTCTGTTCGAGGAAGATTCGTTGCATGTTGGTAGCCGCAGAAGGATTTGCGTGAAACTATCCATCATCTTGTTCCTCTATTGCATGAGGGATTCCTCAATCAATAGTTTGAAAGGATCTCATGTCCTGTCATATTTATTTTCTCCTGCCATGAGAGGTCATTTGGGCGTGCGAGAGTTTTTGTCCTCAAGAGAAACAAGCTCGAGACCCAAGTCTTTGTACTCCAACCTCATTGGGGACATGCATTAAGACGACAAGGAGCAAACTGCTCTAATACCACTGATTTGGATTTTATGAGCAGAGTGAAATGAATACAGATTATTAATAGGTGCTTAACACAAAATAACAGAGATACAATAAAATTGGTTTTCTATTCAATAAAGAAATAAGTTGGAAACTGTAAAATGCAGCAGAAACAAGCTTGTTGGAATGGCGGCGGCTTATCTCTGAGAAGAGATGTGATGGATGTGCTCATTCACAAGAAGATGATTACAATGAGTCTCTAAAGTCCTTTTTACAATAAAAAATAATGCCAAAAAACCCTAGACATCCAAAAACCTAACCCTAGGAGATGAAGCGCCAAAATTCATGTGGCCCCCGTTTGGGTAAGTCAGTACATCAACTTTCTAGGGTTGTAACTTTTGCATACGATCTCCATTTTAGGCATATGATAGCCCATTGGAAATATCTATCCAAGGACTACAACAATTACACAAAATTTCACGATGAAGTTTTACAACCGCAACATACCCCAAAAAATGTTGTTTAGGGCCTCAAAACGGCTCCAGAAGTTCACGACCCGAAAAACTATTAAAAATAGTAAATTATCAAAATTGCTAGAAATTTGTTTTGAGCCAACTGGAAAAGGTGGGTGGCCACTAATATCCACCTGGATCAAATATGTTCTATTATCCTATGCACTTCATGTTGATAATTCCTCAGGTGGGGAGAGTTGCAGTGTATAGTGTTCTTTACTTGCCTAACGATAATATCAGAGTCTTTGAAAACCTTTATTTATTTAACATATAATTATATGGTCGTTTTTAGTACTTGCACTAAATCTTCATACTCGGTGGTGTTATTAGTGCATTCAAATTCTAGTCTACATGACAGAAAATTTTGTTTCCCCTTTGGATCAATGAGGATACACCCTGCTCCTAACCCTTCTTGCGATTTACACCCATCAAAGTACAAGGTCCATAATTGCGAGCAAAAACCCTCATCTTCTCCTTGCCTACTAGCTTCTTCCTCTCCACCTAAATTTTGCTCTATTGTTTCCAATAGAGGCTGTTGACATAAGAGGGTTTCTTCCACCATTGTTGGTGCATTTTCTTGAAAATTCATTGCAAAGTTTTAACTAAGACGAACATTAGATGAGAGAGGGGAGAAATTACCGAAATTGGAATCGCAGGAGTAGTTGCCTAGCATGGGGAAATATACCGATGAGGGATTTTTGAGGGCTTCTAAATTAGTGACATTATATTTGAGATACCTTTCCCTATTGATCCTAATCATGTTTGTGTGTCCCTTTAATGGAAACCAAAGGTGAGCCCAGTATGTGCTAAATTATCCATTCAAATTCTCAGACCAATATCGACTAAGTAGTAGTCCATAAGTTGCTAGTATATCTACTACAATGATGTCAATTACTTGAAAAAATTTCAGGTGTGTCGCCAATCTGATCATGACATCCTTGAGTTATCTAATAACTTTCACCTATGTTTTGTCCAGTTGTATCACATGTTTATCACTTTGGAAAGGGAATGTGTTTAATTTCTTACAGATAGACAATGTCATAAGATTGGAGGATTCCCCTAAGTCAACCAAACAATTATGGGGGTTTATGTTGAAGACTTCAAATTTCAAGAGGAACGGTGGGAGAAAAGGCTTTCCATTTTTGTCTACAGAGCAAGCGTTCACAGTTGGTTAATTTTTTAGATCTGTGGGGGATGGATTTTCTCCTTGGTCAATGCTTGTTATAGGATTTTCTATTGACTTCAAGGCTTGTAAAAAAAAGTCTTTTGTTGGGGAATTCTATACATGTCCATGACCAATACATTTTCCTTCAATCTTTTTAGATCTTCTACTATGTTGTAGTCTATCTTGGTTGATTCTTATGTATGGATTTTTATAGGATTTCTTTGGGAGACAAAAGTTCCTTTCGGGTGATCAGACATTTGTTTTCCCCTTGAAGTTTGGGAAATGGTAAGGTCATTTGAGACTGGTTGACCCCTACTTCACATTTTCACAGCCAAAACCTCCATGGCTTGTTCTTGAACCTCAAATATATCATCAAAAGGCATTAGCAAGTCAGGATCCCATAGCAGCATGGTTGTTTCTTCCCACAGATCAACTTCTTCCTGATCAAAATATTCATCGTTGAGCCACTTGATTTCTCAGTAATGGAAACCTCATCTAGGAACCGATTGGCCATCAAATTCATGGAATGCACCCATTGTGGACAGTCTCTTTCAAAATGTTTATCTTGGTGATAGGTACCGAAAGAGTCGGATTCTACATTTCCCAGGTTGATGTTTAAGTTGGTTGGGGGAGGTTCAATTTCTTTGAATGATGGGTTTTTTTTTAAAAAGGGTTTATAGGACCCTTGGCCTTGGTTTCCTTCCCCTGCACTTATTTTCATGTCTATGATTTCATTTCACAACTTCTTTATCATATTTTGTAGGTCCTCTATGTCTCCACTTCCCTTTTTGGTTCCTTGTTTCGTTTGTTTCCCTAGGGTTCTGGTCAACACGAGTCATCTCCTGGGTGGAGGTTGAGTTTCCTTCTTAACTAGTGAGACCTAGCCCTCTTTACATCCCTTCATTTGGAATTCAATTGTTTTGGCTACCTCGATATTTTTAGCTAGGGTATGGTCGACAATGCTTTTTACAAACATGGAAATAGAAGCAGGGAGAGCATTAGCGTATACTTTGATTTGAAACTCCTTAGTGGGTTTATATTTGGGTTGAAATTTGTTTAGGATAGTGGTAAATCATTGACTGAAGTCTTTAACCTTTTATTTTGAACTCATGGTGGCAACAAACAGTTCATCCATTATAGCTCATGTAATTGTTTGTTCTACAAATTTATCTAAGAAATCCTTTTGAAACTTTGTCCAACTATTTATGGACCCTACATGAAAGTTTAAATACCACATGGAGGTTGAATTCTCAAAGGTATAGGTTAAAATCCTTCATACTACATCTTCATGTCGGATATTCATCAGTCTAATAGCTAGAATGAACTTTTTGATCTGGTCTTCAGGAAATCCTGAGGTTTCGGGGTCAAATTTAGGGAGTAATGTTTCTGGATGTCAGGGAAGGTTATGTACTCATCCAGGTATTTCCAGAGCATCTATGGACAACCAAGGTTGATTATTCTGAGGTGGGTTTCCCCTTTCTTCATTATGATCATTGTTATCAATCGTATCGTCCGACTCCGAAGCTGAGTGATCTGAGTTAAACCCTTCTTCGTCAGATTCAAAATCGTCAGGCTCCGAGTAGTTACCAACTGGTGTTTCAGGGATTAGATTGAGGGGATATTTGATCTCAGTGTGGGATAAATCTATCAGGTCCTCTACTGTGTGAACAAAAACCTGGTCAGGGGTTTCAACCACTAGTTTGCTTACTTGTTTTCTACGAGGGAGTAACAGAGCTAAGGGTAATGATCCAATTTGTCAGGTGCAATCTCTTGTGATTCTTATGAACTAGTTCAACTCCTTGTGGAGAAGAGTGTAATGTGTTTTAGGGAATAAATTTTCTTCCTCTTGTTGGGGTGAGTTACTCATTTCAGGAGTACTCAGTGTATGTGGGTTGTCTTGAGAATAACTAGCCATTCATGTGGGTTTTTTTTAATCTATAGGTTGTGTGAAATATTATATCAAAAATATTGTTATCCATTCATTCATTCGACCCTCCTTCTGGTGCCAATTTTTTTGAGGGTTCCTAAATCCATTTAACTCAACAGTAGGAACCAAACCCACCACAGAGGCCCAATTAGACTCTACAGCATTTGATGGTGGAATGGTTCTCCAGATATTTCAATCCGGCCAATTTATCACTGGGATTTACTTAGTGATTGACATGATATATTCTTATGAAAGTTATTCCTTTAGTTAAAATGTTCTCTTTTTGTATTTTCTTTTATTAGATGGGTCTGTTAAAATGATGTGTGCTACTATAAACCAACTGGTGAAAGGGAGTCTTAACTACTGGAGAAGGATGAGCTCGGGATAAACCTCATGCTCAAGCATGCAGAAAAATATATTCACACTTGTTACAAGCCTAGCACTAATACATTAACTTGTTGGTATTTCAATTATAGACTGAGATACAATTATCGTAAAGAAAATACACATGCAATAATATGATGGAAAAAAAATAGTTTCCTTAGCTCTAATCATTAATCACACATTAACACAATGATTTTCTTTCCATCATTAAGAACAAGAGCTGCAAAAATATTAGGAAAGATAACTTATCAATAGATTAAGAGCTCTTACTCGTCACAGCATCAATTATTGAAATAAAGTTGGAAGTAGTTCCTCCTCAATCCAGTCGTATAACGTCTTTTGATGAAAAAACAGAAGTTTGTCTCTGATCCTAAATAGGACTTCTCAATTAAGGTAGTTTAGAAATAGTTCTTTGCAATTCCAAAAATGAGGGTCTTTGCAAAAACCATCGACCTGTTCTAAAAGGTCGATCCTCTTATTTATAACAAATGATTAACTAAAAATAAATATCAAAAGTGCAAGCTAAGTAAAACAAAACATCGCCACATGGAATTTCCATCTCTCTGTCTTCTAAGAGTCGTCAAATAGTTTCACTGAAGTGGATGAATCTTCTCATACTCTGACCATTCGACGAATATTTCCTTGCATGTGTAAGAATAAGGGAATCTATTTTGGTCCATTAGGGTCGAAAGGATTTATTTTACTTCTATTGTTCGTGCCCGATACTTAACTATTTTGACACTAAACTGATGCAATATTGCTCGATCCTTGATCGGGTGCTCCATGAAATGTTGTACTTGACCTGGCACCATTCTCGCCACCTTTTCTATCTCTCAAGTCCATGTCAGGTCTTGTTCTGCATGTTGTTTGACTATGTCATGCAAGTCGACAAAGTTCTCGAGTGATCCAAATTCTGGGACGTCGATGTCTTTCATATCCCGATTAATCTTGACCCAGCTCCTTAAAAAATCGGTCCATTTTTCCTGAATCTCCCGTTGAGGTTCCTGGGCTATTTTCACCCATTATTCAACCGCTTTCCTTATATGATCTATGTTTTTGTCCCTCAGCACCCGAATGTCGTTATCTTCAATGTCTCGGCCCTTTTGAGACGCGCTGATGTAATCAATTCTTTCCACTGCTTGGTGAGCCTTCTCATACCATATTTCCACATCCTTGTAGGTTGCTAGCACCATAAGGGTGTCTTCTTGGAAGTCATCTATCCCTGTAGTGAAAAGGTGTTATTCATTTGTGAATTTTCCATAGGCATCTTGGAACTCACTTCTCAAAAACATAGTGGCTTGTGTGGAGTCCTGATAGTATTTCTCCAAATGGCGCAGATGCTCCAACTCCTTTAGCGCATCAGCCAACTCCTTTTTGTCTCTTCTTTCTCTATCTAATGTGGCATATTTGATAGCCATCCCTATGCTGATAAGTTCAGAAGTCTTGGCATCTTCTGTGATGATCATCTTTTCCTCTGTAGTGATGAGAATCGAGTCATCCAATATAAGCCTCCTCTTCTTAGTGATTCTCTTCATGATGGCTTTTCCCTTTTGGTCACAGGAAATTTCTTATGTATCGGTGACCTCATCAACAGGTTCAGGGATTTATTCTTATCCCCAAGTTAGAGTATTTCCCAGGCTCCCGACTTTGTATAATTTTTCTAGGATGGGTTCCTGAACCTCTTTTATATGTCCCGATGGCTCGAATTTTTGTTCTTTCTCATTGGCTGGTAAGGTATCGACCAAAACTGAGAAACAGGGGGCAGGTTCAGTACTTACTTGGTAATCGGTTGTTGAAATGTCAATTTCCTGTTGTGAAATTTATTCTTCTTATCTGCCTGTTCCTATCTCATCCCTCGAGCTATCCATTGGGGTTCTCGGTATGTCGAGTAGCTCAGTGTCTAAGGCACTTTCGACCTCATGATCGGTCTGTGGACGGATATGAACTAGAGCATTGGGACCCGGGGTAGATGCTCTCTCAGGTTCTTTCTCCTTTGTAATCTGCATTGGCATCACCAAGGACACCTCCGAACTCTCCTCATCATCATAGATGGTTATCAAGTTGAATAAGGGATTTGGTACATTTTTTCTTCCTGATGTCCTCTCTATATTAGGATGAGTCTAAATTTCCCCTGGTGATCTGATCTATGGTGGTGGATGTTGGCCCTTGACCAATTTTTGAAGAATACTTGGTCATATTTGACCACTTTTGGGACTGCGACAGCTTTCCAAGGAAGGACTGCAATGTGAAGCAGAAATTAAGGAAGTAAGACCTATTTTTGGGTCCATTTTAGGGTTTTGGGTTGATGTAATGGGAAAGGGATGTCGGCCTATGGGTTTACCCATGTTTAGGCCCATTTTTTAATCTATAAATAGGCAATGTAAATAGAGTAAGATAAGTGGCAATAGTAATGTAGTACATCTATGTGATGTATAACTGAGAGCTTAGTGCTAGTAACTGGATTTGTGTGATCGGCTGTATCTTAGAGTGCTATGTGCCTGAGATCGAAAAGCTAAGTGCAATTTTTTGGAGTTTTTTGTTGAAGATCAAGGAAGAAGGATCTAGTGAGCTACGTAGATCTTATGTCCTCTGCGAAGTAAGGGTCATTGAAGAGTTGTGTTGTAATTGCTTGACCGAGATAATATAAAGAATACTTCATGGATGTAGCCCTAGGGTGGGGGTGAACCATGGAATTGTGTGTATAGTGATTTGTGCTTCGTCCTAATGTGTTTATCTCTTTCTTGGCTAAGTGCTTGATGTGATTAAGTAGATCTAGTTATGCTCTATACTGATGATATATGAATGAACGTTAGATCTGATATATAAGATGCTTAGTGCTTGATATGTTAAAACTAACCTATATTTTTGTGGCTAAGTACTTAATCATCCTTAGTATAAGTATTCACTGTGATGCTCTGTGTTTTCGGTGAAGTTTATTAATGAATGTATGTTAGGGAATAACTGATGCTAAGTATGTTGGAAGCAATATAATCACATATCAGTGTCCCAGCTAAGGTTGCAGACATCTGAGTCCTGCAACCACCCCTGCCTCTACCTTGGGTGAGACTTCATCTGCTTCACAGGTGTTGTCGAAAGGGTCGGTAGTTAGGGTTTTGTTGGTGCGCTCTTGAGTGTTGAACCCTGGGTATGCCCCTATGCCAACAAATGGTTCCATTGTCGGGACCTGAAACTATGATTGTTGGGAACTAAAGAAGAAGAAGCTTTGTGAAAAATAAGGTATGTGCATAGATCTATTTCCCTAGTGTGCAGTGTTTTGTTTGACCTGTGAAAATTTGTGCCAAGAAAAAGAGGTCAAATCTGAAGAAAAGAGGTCAGATCTGAAGAAAATAAGTCATATCTACAAAGAAAGATGTCAGATATGAAGAAAAGAAGTCAGATCTATGAAGAAAGAGGTCATATCTACAAGAAAAAGGTAAGATCTATAAGCTTTTTTCTTTGATAAAGGTAAGAATAGTTAAAAGTCTTAGATATGGACGCTTTGTGCTCTGTAGAAGTAAGATAAGTGAAAAAAAAATTGTTTCTAAAGAATGGATTTAGGTATGTTTGATAGATTTTGTCCTAGCTTCAAAATTGGGGAATTAATAGATGAAAGAAAGTTTGATATGAATATATCTGATAAGTATAATGATAGATATGTTATACCTATGCATTGAAATAATGTCTAGACTAACAAATGGATGTAGGATCCTAGAAAGAGTTTTTTGCAGGCTAGCCACCATGATCTTGGTGCACAGTATGGAAGGAGTTGGGGAACATCTAAACGAAAGAGAGGATTAACCCTTTTTTATACTTGTAGAAGACCGGGACATCTTGCTAAGGAATGCCCTGGGAGAATACCTAGTTGCCTCTATTGTAAGGCTATGGACCATGAAGTATTGGATTTCCCTAGAATGATTGCTAGGCTTGAGAATATGAATATGGAGGAAGCAAACCCTGAAGGAGATCAAGAGACCAATATTAAAGAAGAAACCCAGAAAGAATCAGAAAAGATATTTCTACAGATGAAAGATACCTTGAATGACCACTGACATGTTAGGCTATCAGATATCTTCAAAGAAAAGGAGAAAATCGAAGCAAGAATAGGGGACTTTGACATTGACTGTACTCTTGATGAAGAAACATAAGTGAACATTATGTCAGAAAGAACTTGGGAAGCTATAGGAAAGCCTACCATGATCCCTTCCCTAGGAGGAACAAGTTTCTTCAAAGTAAAGCTAGTAAACCTATGTGGAAGGCTCACCCGGATACCTATGACTTTCAATGGAACTTTGACAGAGGAAGACTTTGAGATCATTAAATTTTTTGAAGACAACACCCCATTTACCATGCTCATAGGAAAACCTTGGATTGATAGAGAACAAGCCAGGTGAAAAGAAGAAGAAAAAGTTTTGGAACAGAAGAAGCAGGAGTTAAAATACTTTATGACCAAAAGGATCACACAATTGATTGAACAACAGAAGAGCAGATCACAGATATTTAATATTAGCAACTCCAATGTTGAAGCTAAGAGAACACTTAAGGATCTACAGAAGATCGAGTTACCTATTTTTGATACAGAAGAAGTATTATCAAGGAACCCTAGGAAAGACTTTCAACAGTGCGAAGTAACTAAGACCATAGAAGATAAACATCAGAATGGTAAAATCATTATTGAGACGAAGCTCATGGGGAAGAAGGCTAGGAAGTTAAGAAAGAAAAGGGCTAATACTGTAAGGTTGCAAGAGGTTTTAGAGGACACTTCGCAGCAAGAAGAATTTCAGAATTGGAGCTTCGCTGAGATATCAGAACAACAACATAGAGTACTTCACCATGATAAAGAAATATAGCCATTGAAACCGATATACCCGTTCGACCGCCGCTCCGAACGGATTGGAAAGAAGTTATGGGTTACCACTAGATCGTTGGATAGCACCAGAATGGATAGAATGGATTTAATGAAGGCCCCATGTCTGTTGCAAGCAGGCCATTGTTGAGATTTCCTACTTAAATCAGCACTCCACGCACCGAGAATACTTTTTTCTAAATGAGAATCTGAGCATGAACCCTGAGATCATTGCCTTACTATTCACTGTAGTATCTGAAATCCTTTTGCACCCGAGCCAGCTGACCCAAGTTTGTATGTCAGACGAGCTCAGCACTGCTGAGAAAATTGTTGAAGAAGTTCTAATTGATTTAATGACTAAGAGAGTCATGTTAGAACACGGAATGTCTATAGGTGTACAGGCATCATCCTCGGGTTGACTGCTAGCTTCCCCCTCCACTGCTCGAGAAAGACCATCATGACCGCCTTCGGAAAGACGATCGAAGCTCGAAAACGACTTCACCATTGTGAAGATGATCCCAAGAATCTTGCCTAAATATATCCCACCACTAAGTGGAACAATGAATCGAGACATTGTACCCAGAGATTTTGACTATGTTGTAGTCATTGCATACATCCCGAAAGGGGTGTGCGCAGTTCATGTTGACCAAGAGAAGTTCATCGCGCTGAAATTTAGTGATTTTAACCTTGGAGATCACAAGGTATACAGTATGCTATCCCCACACAAGTACATGACTATTACAAAAGGAAATAACCCCAATATTGTACCACAGCAATGGACCCATAACCTTGCGCAGTCAACCCTCCTCAATGTAATGAAGATTCCACATTTCGGGAGGCATCAGGAAGTCAATGCATGCGTTAGACTATTTCTGTCCTGCTACCATGGAGGATACCTATGGTTGGACCACCACGTCACTATGGATCTGATTTTGATCAATCAGATCACTGGGCTAAGCATGCAGGGCCCTGACCAACAGGAATTTTACCCTAGGAAGACCATAGATTGTGCTCTCGCTCAATGAATAAAAGACACATATGGAGATCTGGAGAAAGGCATGCAAGGTTACAAGGTAGCCTCCATTGAGAATGCAGCAGTGCGCTTTGGTTTCCAGCTGATCGTAGGAAAGTTAGTCCGAAAAAACAGACCTACATAGGTGACCGGATTTGTAGTTGACCTCGCAAGGAAGTGCGCGAAGGGACTACAAATGAACTGGGTGAAATACCTTATAAATCAGCTAGATCTTGACTTTATACAAGTGTAGGACCAAGGGTATGAGTTCGACTTTAGTTGGTTTCTCATACTCATTGCTTTCGTCTCATGGGAACTACCCGAGGGAGCCACATTTCCGGAGATCGAACCCTTTGAGCCCCTGGCCACGAAGTTTTGTACGCTGTGGTACTCCAGCGACATGAAAAAATAGTGGAAGTCCAATGTTGTCTTCCATGCATACTACACTCAGTTGAAGAATGTCATTCAGTCTACACTACGCATTACACCCAACATGCTTCATAGGTTTAGACCTTTGATGAAATTCAGCACAGATCGTCACTTCACCTACATCATAGCGTGCGTAGATGAGCACAAACAACAACTCCAGTCATATTACAAGATGACAGAAGATGACTTGGAGGATATTACCAAGGAATGGTCATCATACCTCCTGGTTACAGCAGACCCCACAAAGATGTATGACGTAGATAGACCTAAAGCTATGCCGGATACACCAAGACTGTGAAAGACTAAGAAGGATGTGGAAGTTCAAGATATCCACAGCAGATCCACGAAGACTGCTTCTCTCTCACCTGTGAAGGGAGGTGATGATGAAGAACTAGGAGGAACAGAAGTTGAACAGAGCAAAGGCGAGGTTACTCTGCCTAGGGACGAGGAAGATCCCTCCAAGAAAAGGAAGATTACCCCACCAAATCCCTCATCCAGAAATAAAGATAAGGCCACCTGGACCACGCTTAAAACTACCCTTACCCTAGATGATTTTGACTTCCTAATTGTTGCACTAAATGATGTTTCACTAGAGATCACGGAAAAGAAAGAAGCAAGGTGGGAGGAGTTATTCTGCCAGATCACGAGCAAATTCAAAGAAGTGTAGCAGGCACTCCAATCCAGCCAAGCAGTTTCTATGGCACCATTAACAATGGAAATACCAGGAATAGGTGATGATCCCACACAGTTACGCCAGATCATTGAGAAATTCGAAGCTCACCTTCGATGAGCTCAAGAAGACATAGCACAAGCCACCCAATGTTTGGCGCAAGAACAGAGTGCACATGGAGAACAACAGAGGAAGTCAGAACAGGATCAACTTGCCTTACAAGTGAAGTGGGAGGAGGAAAAATCACAGTTACAGCAGAGAAAGGACCAGTTGCTAGCAAAGAAACTTGAAGTACTTAAAGTACATGAGAGATTTCACAAAGCACTATTCTTTGTGACGATCATAGAAGTGAATATGGAAGATTGTCTCCCATAGGAGGTGACCCAACTGGAAGAAGTAATCCAGCAACTTCAAGAGCGCATCATAGATCTGGAGCTCCACACCATGCCTGAGACACCCTAAGAGATAAGAGATCTAAGAGAGGCCACTGCTTGAAGCACAGTCAACTTATTAAAAACCGTGGCTTTGGAATGTAGGTAGCTAAGCACTAGAAGCAACCAAACTTATGAAACCCTTGCAAAGAATCCAAAATTGCAGACATTGGAGGTGCAGCTCCACGAAGAAAAGTAGAATGCAGATGTGCTACAAGCGCAGCTGAAGTCCTTGACCCCAGTCAAAAGAATGAAGAGATGAACAACACACAACCCAACAACAAGTACATGCGTTGCAAAGTAAAGTAATGTAAGTCTCTCAATGACTGCAACCACTCCAAGAGAATGCATGCCAACTGCTCACTAAACTTGAAAGCCAGGGAGCTAAACTTAAGCAAGGTGTCATTACTGCAGAACAGCGCCTGGAAGGATCGCTCAATGACACAGTAATCCAAGAATTTACTGAACAAGAGCTTGTTGCACTGCAGTAGTTTGAAGCCACTCGAGTCAAGATCAAGGTGTTCGAAGTGGAATTGGTTAGACTTGAGTGACTCGGGACGACGAGTCACAGGTGAGTGTTGGGGGCATGTTGACCCTTGACCAAGTTTTGAATAATACTTGGTCATATTTGACCACTTTTGGGACTGCGACAGCTTTCCAAGGAAGGAGCGCAACGTGAATCGGAAATTAAGGAAGCAAGACCTATTTTTGGGTCCATTTTAGGGTTTTGGGTTGATGTAATGGGAAAGGGATGTCGACCTGTGGGTTTACCCACGTTTAGGCCCATTTTTTAATCTATAAATAGGCAATGTAAATAGAGTAAGATAAGTGGTAATAGTAATGTAGTACATCTATGTGATGTATAACTGAGAGCTTAGTGCTAGTAACTGGATCTATGTGATCAGATGTATCTTAGAGTGATCTGTGCCTGAGATCGGAAAGCTAAGTGCAGTTTGTTGTAGTTTTGTGTTGAAGAGCAAGGAAGAAGGATCTAGCGAGCTGCGTAGATCTTATATCCTATGTGAAGTAAGGGTCATTGAAGCTCTATGTTGTAACTGCTTGACCGAGATAATATAAAGAAGACTTTGTGGACGTAGCCCCAGGGTGGGGGTGAACCACGGTAACTGTTTGTATAGTGCTTTGTGCTTCATTCTAATGTGTTTATCTCTTTCTTGGCTAAGTGCTTGATGTGATTAAGTATATCTAGTTATGCTATGTGTTGATGATATATGAATGAACGTTAGATATGATATATAAGATGCTTAGTGATTGATCTGTTGAATCTAACCTATATTTATGTGGCTAAGTACTGAATCATCCTTAGTATAAGTATTCACTGCGATGCTTTGTGCTTTTGGAGAAGTGTATTAATGAATGTATGTTAGGGAATAACTTATGCTAAGTATGCTGGAAGCAAGATAATCACATATCAGTGTCCCTTCTAAGGTTGCATACATCTGAGTCCTGCAACCACCCCTACCTCTACCTTGGGTGAGACTTCATCTGCTTCGTAGGTGTTGTTGAAAGGGCCAATAGTTAGGGTTTTGTTGGTGCGCTTTTGAGCATTGAACCCTGGTTCTACCCCTGTTCCAACAGTCGAACTTCAGGTTTTTCTAACCTGGTGATTTCTTCAAGTTGCATCAGCTCTAGGACACTTGGCTCTCCTTAGCTTTCGATTGGGTCATCAGCGAGAATCCTCGTCATTTCTATCAAATCAGGGTTATTTTAAAATTTATCAATGATTCTATGTGCCCCTTATAGAAAGAGTATTCTTGTCATTGATGGCAAGATCAGAGTGTGCATCGATGGAAAAACAATAACAAATATAGCTCAAGAGATATGGTGTACTCAGGATCTCAGGAGGATCAAAGGTCAAGGCCTTTGACACTTTGAAATTCTTCTAAGTAAGGAGGACGCATGAGCGTGGGCGGAGAAGCAACAGTGATCATCGGATCCAGGAGAACCTTCACATTAGTTAAAGTGCTAGGAGAAGCGGGCCTTCAAAATCTCAAAACAGGCAAGATCAGAAGTGTTGGTCCGACTTCACTTCGGAGTTTTGGATACCGGGAAATTGAGTGGTGAGACCCTTCAACACAGGACTTCCGAAATCTCGAAATATAGAATCCTGAAATCCTGAAATAGGCACTTAAATGAAGAGTTTCGGGTGTCGGGAGTTGGAAGAGTCAAGACTCTTCATCGTCAGGAAACCCGGAGTTGCGAAAAACCAAAATGAGAAATCGCGAAGTGACAAAGACTCGCTACCGGGATTTTGGATACTAAGAGATGGAGAGGTCAAGAACTCTCAACATCAGGAGTCCTGAAGTGTCGAAATGTGAAATCCTGAAAACCTGAAACAGGCGCATCACTCGAAGTAATGGATACCAGGATTTCGAATACCGAGAGATGGAGAAGTTAGAGACTCTCAACATTAGGAGTCCCGAAGTGCCGAAAAACGAAACGTCAAAATTCCAGAAGCAGGCACATCATATCAGGATTTCGGTTACCAAGAGATGGAGAAGTCGTATACTCTCATCATAAAGAGTCCCGAAGTGCCAAAATGTGAAATCCCAAAACAAACATGTCAGTAAACAACGTCAACTAAGGACACATGGCACAATCAGGCAATGACAAGTGTCAAGTTGATTCAACATTTCAGGCACATGTAAGTCACGAATCAGAGTGACACATGGTAGCTATTTGACACGTGTCAATCCACGTGTGACATCAGCAGGTCCACATCACATTGGAACTTTCTATTTCAGGGTTCTACATAGCAAGCAAAAACTCCACCATCACAATGTCCCGAACTCTGAAATGTCAAAAGGGACCATTGTGAGTCTCGAAAACTCGAAGGGAAAACGCCAAAATCCCATCAACCGTCCATCTCAGTGGGTTATGTGAACCATCCGATCACTTCGAAGATTTTGTGATCATGATTTTTTTAATGTTGGAGTCACGATGACTCGAAAGGGAAAAATGCTGAAATCGCGAAATGTGAAACCACGATCTAATATGAATCATTGATCAAAGGGATATTGTAGACTGTTGATCCGACTCCCTTTCAGAGTTTCAGTTACCAGGATATGGAGGGGTCAAGGCTCAAGACCCTTCATCATAGGAATGTCGAATTGCCGAAAATCCAAAATGTGAAACACAGTTAGGCTCACCAAGAGGTCACAGCCCTTGGTCACATCGACAGAAGCTAGGAGAAGGAGTTAAGATCCTTTTCGGAGTTTCGGGGGTCGAGAAATGGAGAGTACTAAATTCCTCCACCACGGGGATCCCGAAAATCCAAAGTGCGAAATGGAGAAATAAATGCAAGATTCTATGAATTCAATCCAACAGTGTAGGTGAAGTTGAATAAGATCGCAGGGCTACTGTTGTGCTTCTTAGTGTAACAACTAGAAACAAATGATGGTCTCTGCCAGAGGCCTCAGTGTGATCGCCAGAGAAGATGAAGAGTCTAAAGGCACCTTCCAGTGGAATGAGGACTATTGATACAGGTGATTGACAGATGGAAGTGAAATGAAGTCTGTAGCTGAAAACAAAAAGGATAAGCTCGTCTAAGATAGAGACTATGAGGAGTCTCAATGCCCAAAGAAGCTAAGAAATATAGAAAGAACACCCAGTGATGATGAATGTGTGAGTGAAACTACCAGAGAAGCTGAGAAGTCATAATGATGATCAAACAGAGCACTCACTATGAAGATTTGCAGAAGCATTGCGCATAGTGCATGGAGAAGAAACAGAGACTATAAGAATGGAGAACAAAAAAGAGATCAGTGTTGTTGATGTTGGGTGTGATTGAGGTGTGAGAAAGGAGGCAGTGTGCAGGAGAAGAAATGCACAGAAGAGGAATGGTGCATTGAGGGGACATGGCACAGAGAGCATAAAAGGAAGAAGAATAGAAAGCAGAAGGGGTGTGCAGAAGACACTGATGCAAATAGAACAAAGTAGTGTAACAGAACAGCGACAAGGTTGGTAATCCATTGAAGAACTTTATCTCACTGTAATAATTTTTAGTAACAAAGAATTTATATTTCAGGGTGGTTGGGAAGTGCTAGGGAGGACTAGTGTCCTCAGAGGTTCAAGTGGGTGCTTGAACACGGGGAGTTGGTGCTTCCTTCTAGTTGGTTCTAGAGAAACCAGAGAGTTGGTGCTTCCTTCTAGTTAGTGCTAGAGAAAGTAGAGAGTTGGTGCTCTCAGCAAGTAGCAGCTTGCAAAATAGAGGTTGCAGCGTCATTATGAGTTGGTGCTCATATGTATGATAATGTAAAGAATGTAAATAATACTTTTCATATAAATAAGCAGAGGTTTTTACCCTACATGGGTTTCCTCGGGAAACATCTTTCTCTATGTATCTCATAGATGTGACTGATGTTGAATGTGCCATGGCTTATTTCCCTACATTATTGTGATTATCATTGAGTGCCTAGTAAAGATCTTAAAAATAAGTATACTTGTTTAAGCACGGGAACAATTGATTCACCCCCCCCCCTCTCAGTTGACTTACAATTGGTATCAGAGTTGGCTCCTTTTGTCTAAGGGTAGATCCTAGAGCTTAAACATGTCAAGCCATGAAGGAAATTCAACCAATAAGGCCTCTCTATTCAATGGAACAAACTTTTCCTTCTGGAAAGTTAGATTGAGAACCAACATAATGGCTTTAGGTGCAGATGTCTGGGATGTGGTAGATGTTGGTTATGTAAAGCCAGGTGTACTAGCTAATAAGGATGACAAGCTAGAATTTAGCTTCAATGCTAAGGCTATGAATGCTATCTTGAGTGGACTTGCATAAGCAGAATTCGTAAAAGTTATGCACCTAGGAACTGCCAAAGAAATGTGGGACAAACTCATTAGGAGTTATGAAGGTAATGAGAAGGTAAAGGACGCCAAGCTTCAAACCTACAGAATATAGTTTGAACAGCTGAAGATGAAGGAAGATGAAACTATTGGAAAATACTTTCTGAGAGTAGAAGAAATGGTAAATGCAATGAAAGAACTTGGTGAAGAAATTGAGGAACCCTCTTTAGTTCAGAAAATCTTGAGATCTCTCCTGGATAGGTTCAACCCGAAGGTCTCTGCTATAGAAGAACTTAATGATCTAAAAACTTTGGATTTTGATCAACTTCTAGGAACTCTGACTACATATGAAATGAGAATAGTTAAAGATAAATCCACCTCCTGAGAACCATCATTTAAAGCAGATAAGAATGAGGATTCTGAGCCCGATGAAATTGAAGAAAAATTTGTGAAGAGACTGAAGAAGGGATCAGGAAAATACAAAGGTAAATTGCCTTTCAAATGTTTCAACTGTGGTAGGATAGGTCATTTTTCAAATAAATGTCCCCACAAAGGAAAGGATCAGACATGTGATGATGAGGATAAGTACAAACACGGAAATTTCTTTAAAGAAAATAACTTTAAGAAGAAAAGTCTTTGCGTAAACAATGATGATGATCCCTCAGATGATGAAGACAATGAATCCTCTATTGAAGATAAACTAAATGACTTCATACTTATGGCCAAAGAGTATTATGATAATAACATCACAGGGAGTGGTGTTAATGAAGAAGAAGTTGTGGTTGACATGGAAGGAGAACTGATCAGTGCACTGGAAGAGATTGACAGACTAAGAATCAATAACAGAAAACAAAGACAATTGTTGATACAGTTCGAGAAAGAAAGTAAAAAACCTGATGAAGATCTTGTCCTACTAAAAGTAGAATTAGAAGAGGAAAAGAAAATCGAAAACATTTTGAAACGACAGTTATCAGAAAAGAAGGCAAGATGTGAAGCATTAGAACAAGAAGTGGTGAAAACTAGGAAAGAGATGGAGAAGTTTCAAGCCTTGTATAATCAGAATCTGTCAAGTATCAAAGCCTTAGAAGGATTAGCCACCATCCTGAATCAGCAAAGGAATCCAAAGTTGAAAAATGGTTTGGGTTATGAAGAGGGATCAAGTAGTGGCAAGCCAAGAAACGAAGAACCCATCAAGTTTGTCAAATGTACAACCAATAACAACAACGAACCTACAGAAACAAAGGAAGACAATCAATCACTCAGGACGAGTAAGGAAAAAGATACCAAAACTGAATCTGTAGAACAAAAAAATAATGTGCTCGTTGCTAAAAGACGTCATCATCATGGAAGAAATCGATTTGCACAAAGAAGACAACCATTTCCCAGGTACAAAGAATTTTTCCATGGCTATCGTTTCTATTGTTCTAACTTTGGTCACAAAGTTGTAAATTGTTCCTTAAGACTTAGACATGAGCAATTAAGATTTCAAAGGAATAAATAATTCCCACAACAAAGAATGATACATCCAAGTAAGAATCCTACACAGACTGCAAATTGCCAAATTAAGTCTAGGAACATGCAACTAAGGAGGCCAAGAAATAATCAACAGTCAATGAGTAGACAACACTGCAGCAATAAGTTTGACCTATTGAATAATGAGATTGAATGCTACACCTGCCATAACTGTGGACATAAATTTATTGACTTTCGGTTAAGGAACTATGAACCAGATTCAAAATCCCCTGCTGGAAATGTCAAGTTTTGGAAGAAGAAGGAAAGTGATAAGTGTGGATTAGTATTATCCGATCAAAGAAAAACAAACCCTTGGTATATAGACAATGGATGCTCCAAACACATGATGGGAGACAAAGGCAAGTTTCTATCTCTAAGTGAAAGAAAATCAGGAAACGTAACCTTTGGAAATGATGCTCCGGGGAAAATAAAGGGAAAAGGGATGGTGAGCTTAAGTAATGGAAAAGGAAAAGACCAAGATGTTCTACTTGTATATGGGTTGAAACATAATCTGCTCAGTGTAATTCAAATGTGTGACAGAGGATGTGAAGTGGTGTTCACGTCCAAGGACTACAAGATAAAATCTGTAACCTCGGGACAAGTGGTGGCCAAAGGCATAAGAACAGAAAATAATGTATATGTGCTGAAAGAAAATAGAGAAGAATGTCATCTAAGCAGACATGATGAAAGTTGGTTATGGCATAGGAGACTTGGACATCTAAACTTTGACCACTTAATCAAACTCAAAAAACTCGAGGCAATAAAAGATCTTCCGAGAATATCAAAGCCCCAAGATTCAATGTGTAAACCCTGTCAAGTAGGGAAGCAAAACATGACACAATTTAAGTCCAAGAGATTTACTTCAATAGAGAAACCACTCCAACTAGTCCATATGGATTTATGTGGACCATCAAGACAGGAAGGCACAGGGAAAGAAAACTACTTCATGTTGATTATAGATGATTACTCCAGACTTACTTGGGTTTCCTTTCTCAAGGAAACGGTTGAAGCATTTGAGAAGTTTAAAATATTTAAGGCTTTAACTGAGACTCAAATAGGGAAGAGGTTAAAGGCAGTAAGATTAGACCGGGGAGGAGATTTTATGTCAAGATACTTCAAGGAATTCTGCTATGAGCATGGGATCAAGAGAGAATACACAATCCCAAGAACTCCGCAACAAAATGGAGTAGTTGAGAGGCAAAATAGAACAGTGGAGGAAATGGCCAGGTCAATGATGAATCAGAAGAACATTGGTCAAACATACTAGATAGAAGAAATACACACAACAGTCCATGTTCTTAACAAAGCCCTCCTCAGACCACAAAGTGACAAGACACCTTATGAATTGTGGTTTGGGAGACCCGGTTCAATTAAACACTTCAAAGTCTTTGGGAGTAAATGTTACATAAAGAATAATGATGAGAACCTTGGTAAATATGATGACAAGGTTGATGAAGGTATCTTCTTGGGGTATGCTACAAACAGTAAAGGATATAGATGTTATAATAAGAGGCTGCATAAAATGGTTGATTGTATTGATGTAAAAGTAGATGAAGGAATCCCAGCAAGAGAGATGTACAGTAATGAGTCTTCTACAGAAGACATAGCTAAAGCTGAAGATGAACAGGTCCAAGAATCAGAAAACAAAGACTCCAAATCAGATGAAGACTCAGACACTCAGACAGACTCAAATCAGCATTCAACTTCAAATTCCTCCTCCAGAATCATTCAAAATAACCATCCTACAAGTCAGATAATTGGAGAAAAAGACAAAGGTGTGCAAACCAGGAGAAAGCTAATCAAAACCACCGAACAATCTCATATAGATTTCATATCCATGCTGAAACCCAAGAATTTCAATGAAGCCAGCAAAGATGACCACTGGGTTAAAGCAATGAATGATGAACTTGATCAGATTAAGAAAAACAATATGTGGGAGATGGTTCATAGACCTGAAGGTAAAAACGTCATTGGCTCCAGATGGATCTTTAGAAATAAGTTGAATGAGCAAGGACTAGTTGTCAGGAACAAAGCAAGGTTAGTTTGTAAAGGATATGCTCAAATAGAAGGACTGGATTATGATGAAACATTTGCACCCATAGCAATATTAGAAGCTATTAGAATGTTTCTTTCCTATGCTTGTCATAAAAGGATTAAATTCTATCAAATGGATGTCAAGTCGGATTTTCTAAATGGATATTTAAGTGAAGAATTCTATGTGGAACAACCAGAGGGTTTCAAACTGTCTGATAACCCTGACTTAGTATGCAAGATGAAGAAAGCCTTATATGGGTTAAAACAAGCCCCTCGAGCCTGGTATCACAGACTGGATACGTATGTCAAAGACAAAGGGTTCAAGAGAGGAACAGCTAACAGCAATCTGTATATTAAAACAGAGGATAATAATTCGTTCATCATATAGGTCTATGTAGATGACATCATCTTTGGATGTAATAAGGATCCATTGGTACAATGGTTTTCTTCTACCATGGAATCTGAGTTTGAAATGTCCATGATAGGAGAACTATCATTTTTTCTTGGCCTGCAAATTACTCAAAGGTCTGAAGGGATGTTCATTTCTCAAGAAAAATATCTAAGAGAAATGATGAAAAGATTTCAAATGGAAGACTCCAAACCTGTGGGTACACCTATGGTTACTGGATGTAAATTAAGCAAGGATGATGACTCACTTGATGTTGATCAAATTTCATATAGATCAATGATAGGCAGCATGTTGTACATCATAGCAACTCGCCCAGACATAATGCATGTTGTAGGAATGGTAGGAAGATTTCATTCTGCACCTAAACAGAGTCATTTGCAAGATGTCAAAAGAATATTCAGGTATTTGAAAGAAACAATGACTTATGGTTAGTGGTATCCCAGAAATCAGAATTTCCAGTTAACTACTTATTCAGATGTAGATTGGGCAAATTGTGTTGATGAGAGAAAAAGCACCAGTGGAGGAGCATTCTTCCTGGGTGACTCATTAGTAGCATGGCTTAGTAAAAAGAAAGGTTCCATTTCTTTATCAACCACAGAGGCAGAGTACATTGCTACTGCTACCTGTTGCACTCAGGTATTATGGATGATTCAGACACTTGTAGACTTGGAGGTAAAATATGTTGCACCGATCCCAATTCATTGTGATAACACTAGTGCCATCAGTGTGTCTAAGAATCTTGTATTCCACTCCAAGACCAAGCATATTCCCATAAAATACCATTTTCGGAGAGAGCAGGTCACTAATCAGGTTGTTCAGGTCTAGTACATTCCAACCACAGAACAAATTGCAGACATCTTTACTAAACCTCTAGCTAAGACACCTTGAATATCTCCGACAGAAGCTGGGTGTCATTTTGTCTCACACCTAAAAGAGTCCATCTTGTTAGGGGGAGTTTTGATTTGTTTGAATATCTAATGCCTCCTAAAATTACTGCAACAGCTCAGGGGGAGCATGTTTTCTTTGACATTGATGTCAAAGGGGGAGAAAAGGACTGGTCCGGGCCAGATGCTACAGTTGGAGGTCCAAACGGATTAGCGAAGACACTCAAGGTTGCCATCAATGCCAAAGGGGGATATTGTTGGCATGTTTTACAGGCAGAGTATTCTTTTCATTGATGGAAAGATCAAAGTGTGCATCGATGGAAAAACAGGAACAAAGTAAGCTCAAGAGAGATGGAGTACTCAGGATCTCAGGAGAATCAAAGGTCGAGGCCTTTGACACTTTAAAATTATTCTAAGTAAGGAGGATGAGTGAGCGTGGGTGGAGAAGTAACAGTGATCGTCGGATCCAGGAGAACCTGCATGTTCGTTAAAGTGCTAGGAGAAGCGAGCCTTCAAAATTATGAAACAAGCAATATCAGAAGTGTTGGTCCGACTTCACTTCGGAGTTTCGGATACCCAGAAATTGAGTGGTGAGACCCTTCAACACAGGAGTTCCAGAATCCCGAAATCCCAAATAGGCACTTAAATGAAGAGTTTCGGGTACTAGGAGTTGGAAGAGTCAAGACTCTTCATCATCAGGACACCCGGAGTCGCGAAAAACCGGAATGAGAAATCGCAAAGTGAAAAAGGATCGCTATCGAGATTTCGGATACCGGGAGATGGAGAGGTCAAGAACTCTCAACATCAGGAGTCCCGAAGTGTCGAAATGTGAAATCCTGAAAACCCAAAACAGGTGCATCACTTGAAGTAATGGATATCGGGATTTTGGATACCGGGAGATGGAGAAGTCAGAGACTCTCAACATCAAGAGTCTCGAAGTGCCGAAAAGTGAAACGTTGAAATTCCAGAAGCAGGCACATCATATCGGGATTTCGGTTATTGGGAGATGGAAAAGTCATATACTGTCATCATAAGGAATCCTGAAGTGCTGAAATGTGAAATCCCAAAATAGACACGTCAACAAACCACATCAGCTAAGGACATGTGGCATAATCAGGCACTGACAAGTGTCAAGCTGATTCAACATTTCAGGCACATGTAAGTCACAAATCAGAGTGACATGTGGTAGCTATTTGACACATGTCAATCCACATGTGACATCAGCAGGTCCACATCACATCGGAACTTTCTATTTCAGGGTTCTACATAGCAAGCAAAAAATCCACTATCACGACGTCCCAAACTCCGAAATGCCAAAAGGGACCATTGTGAGTCTCGAAAACTCGAAGGGAAAACGCAAAAATCTCGTCAACCATCCATCTCAGTGGCTTATGTGAACCATCCAATCACTTCAGAGATTTTGTGATCATGATTTTTGTAATGTTGGAGTCGCGATGACTCAAAAGGGAAAAATGTCGAAATCGTGAAATGTGAAACCACGATCTAATATGAATCGTTGATCAAAGGGAGATTGTAGACCATTGATCTGACTCCCTTTTGGAGTTTCGATTACCAGGATAGGAATGTCGAATTGTCGAAAAGCTGAAATAGGAAACACGGTTAGGCTCAGCAAGAGGTCACAGCCCTTGGTCACATCGGTAGAAGCTAGGGGAAGGAGTTAAGCTCCTTTTCAGATTTTTGGGGGTCGGGAAATGGAGAGTACTAAATTCCTCCACCATGGGGATCCCGAAATGCCGAAGTGCAAAATGGTGAAATAAATGCAAGATTATATTAATTCAATCCAATGGTGCAAGTGAAGTTGAATAAGATCACAGGGCTACTGTTGTGCTTCTTAGTGTAACAGCTAGAAACAAATGATGGTCTCTTCCAAAGGAATCGAAGAGGCCTCAGTGTGATTTCTAGAGAAGATGAAGAGTCTCAAGGCATCTTATAGTGGAATGAGACTATTGATACAGGAAATTGACAAATGGAAGTGAAATGAAGTCTGTAGCTAAAAATAGAAAGGATAAGCTCATCTAAGATAGATAAGATGAGAAGTATCAATGGCCAGAGAAGATGAGAAATCTAGACAGAACACCCAGTGATGATGAATGTGTGAGTGAAACCGCCAGAGAAGATAAGAAGTTGTAATGATGATCAGATAGAGCACTCACTATGAAGATATGCAGAAGCATTGAGCATAGCGCATGGAGAAGAAATGGAGACTATGAGAATGGAGAACAAATAAGAGATCAGTGTTGTTGTTGTTGGGTGTGATTGAGGTGTGAGCAAGGAGGCAGTGCATAGGAGTAGAAATGCACAGAAGAGGAATGGTGCATTAAGGGGACATGGCGCGGAGAGCATAAAAGGAAAAAGAACAAAAAGCACAAGGGGTGTGCAGAAGACACTGATGAAGACAGAATAGAGAAGTGTAATAGAATAGCGACAAGGTTGGTAATCCATTGAAGAACTTTATCTCACTGTAACAAGTTTTAGTAACAAAGAATTTATATTTCAGGGTGTTTGGGAGGTGTTAGGGAGGACTGGTGTCCTCAAAGGTTCAAGTGGGTGCTTGAACACAGGGAGTTGGTGCTTCCTTCTAGTTGGTGCTAGAGAAACCAGGGAGTTGGTGCTTCCTTCTAGTTGGTGCTAGATAAAGCAGAGAGTTGGTGCTCTCAACAAGTAGCATCTTTCAAAACAAAGGTTGCAGCCTCATTATGAGTTGGTGCTCATATGTATGATAATGTAAAGAATGTAAATAATACTTATCATATAAAGAAGAAGAGGTTTTTACCCTATATGGGTTTCCTCGGGAAACATCTGTCTCTGTGTATCTCATATATATGACTGATGTTGAATGTACCATGGCTTATTTCCCTGCATTATTGTGATTATCATTGAGTTCCTAGTAAAGAGCTTAAAAAGAAGCATAATTATTCAAGCACGGGAACAACTGATTCACCCCCCCCCTCTCAGTTGACTTACAAGAGTAATCCCCTTCCCTATGTATTTATGGTCTCTATCGCCCTAATTTATTCCCTAGCTCTAAGGGCCTCTTATCAACTTCTCTATTGTCTCCACCTATTCATCCATTCTCATGGCCTTGAAATTGGTCATATTTCGGTTGGTCATTCTCTGTACCACCTCATCCCAGTCTTGGGTGCACTCTATGAAAACATTTCCCTCAAACTTATCATGAGCGTATGGCCAATAGGATGATACCTGTGAAGCATGTTGAAGGACCAGGTATTTAGGGTCATGCTTGCAGAATCGGCTTGTTGGGAACCTGAATTCAAGTTGGCTCAGCCCTTCTTGTTTGGCTTGAGCAGTATCATTTACCAGATAAAACCCCACATGGAAACCATAGCATATTTCTCCCACAACGAGTCAGTCTGGGACATGAGTGGGTAGGAGATGTGGTTCTCTAGTGGCCCCGAACACCCTGATATAGGTTGAGCATTCGTATAAATACCAATGGCCTATCTTTGCTATAATTTTATTGGCTATTGTGGATAATATTGGGCATTCCTTCTTAAAAATAATAAAATGAATATGGACTATAAATTCATCACATATGAGTGCGTAATATTTTTTATACATTTTATCCCAGAGTATGCTGAAATAAACGTGAATAGGGAGCTCTACAACATGACATCTTAGATTCATGCCGACGAAGACATTTCTTTCGTAGATGAAATTGATAAGGTACGAGGCCATGTGGAAAGTAGGTGTTTCCCCTTCTTTTTTTGTCTAAGCCTGTTGTACACAGGTGCCCAATTGCTTGTAAATTATTGCTCCCTAATTTAAGTTGTTTTCGGAGATAGCCACTATGTATGCCAAAGGCATCCATGCTTCTGAAAACTTGGAGAAGTCCTTTTCTCCATATAGTCAGAATATGAGAGCCATCAAATAGATGTATGGCTCTCTCAAGTTAGTCATCCCATATGAGCCATTTCTCCGGTTGGTAAACTTATTTTCCTCCTTCCACCATGAGGCCATTAGTCGGCTGGTGTCATGGAATTTGTAGAAATTCACCACGAAGTTTGTGTTTAGTCGCTCCTTTGGGTCTCTGATCTTGTAGTATTTATGGACTTCCATTGGGAGGAAAAATCTGACACACCCACCATTCGCATCGTTGATTAAAAATATTTGTGCATCTGTATGTTCGATTAGCCACTTCATAACCTCTATGCAAGGGAAAATTGGGGTTCTATTGGCTACCATGTGCAAATAATACCGTCGAATTTGGGAAAAATTGGTCATTGAACGTCCTTAAATCAGGGTCATTGTGTGGGATATACTTTGGGTACTCCTCTCACTTTATTCTATTGAAAAGGTCACCCCACTGTGGGAGCACTACTTTAGATCTGGTGCCTCCCTCTATATCACTAAAGAAGGCTGGACAAAAGATTTCTTTGTTGAGGTTCTTATGACTAGTTCTTCCCTAGGATTGTATTCCATCTGTGTCGCCACACCAGGAGAAGAACCTTCACCTATATCAGCTTCCTTTAGCTTGGGTGATCTTGGAGAACGTCTAGCGGTTGGATTTCTCGGTGGCATTTTACCTGTAGTTAGAACATAGTTTAGAGACTGTGCAAGAAAATCGAATGCATATATAAATCACAACCGTCGAATTTTGAAAAACTTCAACACATACCTCTGCAGCTTGTTTAACCTGGTTTTGATAATTTGAGGATCAGCATTGTCTCGAGATGCTCACTTTGCTCCTTCAGATGCTCTGGAATTCAAACTTGTGCACAGAATGAATTTTTTCAAAACCGTTCTAGATATTTAAACAGGGATGAACTTACCATGTCACATCAGCCATTCAAGTTGAGTTATGAGTGTAATTTCATTAAATCTTCTGCCAGATCTTCAAAGATGCTTAAAATTAAATTCATTGTGGGATGACGGCACAGGCATGGGTTGTAACGTGCCCTATCGGTGGTTTCAAATTGTGCTTGTTAAATTGGCACATGAGGTAGAAAAAAATGCAGGATGAAGCATTAACTCGCTTATTAAATGTCAAAATTTGATCATATCTTATGCTGAAAACATCCCATCATTTAGCTAGCCTAGTTGGTGGGTCGGGGTCAGGATTCTACTTCAAAAAAAAATCGTTGATATCTTCTTGCAAAATTTATGACGCTGATCGATCTTGCCGTACAGAGCTAGCTAGCATGGAAAAGATGACTAGGAGGCATGACTAGGACCCAGGGAACCTTAATATGACTCGGGATGAAACTAGGTTGTATGAACCTCTTACATGATAAAGACATGTAGTATTCGATACCAGTGACTTCATTTTCTCGTGTTAATCGAAATCGGGACTTTCTTTAAGCTGTACGTTCTAAAACCCAGTCCTATCTTGCCAACACCAAAAATTATCAAGGATCGGTGACTGGGGATAAACCTACCCAAGTGATCCCCAATCGACTCTCTCGAAAAAATATCGATGACGAAAGTGAATCGGGGATCGGCGATCAGCGATATGCTTGTCACAGACAAAAATTATTGTTTTAATATTTCTAGATTTCCCCGACCCCGATGAAGCGCATCGATCATTGGCAATCGGTGATGTCTTTATGGATTTTGTCAATGTCTATCCTTCCTGTATTTTGTTGATGTTGAAGGGGATCAACTATCTCTTTAAACTTAGTGCGAATAAATTATGCAAACCAACTCCACCTTCTATCGATGTCTATGGGGATTAGTGCTCGATGAATGTTGTAACTGTGTGGTCCCTTTACTTGCTTGAATTTTTCCGGTGTCGAACCTAAGCGCGTTAGGTGAAGTGTTAGTTGTTGATTCTTAATTTGGGTGTCAAGTTCTTTTAGACATGAGGTTTCACAAGTTCAAACAAACATGACTTGATGATAAGTTTCATGAAAAAAAAAAAAGATAAACCATTTACCAAAGTGAAATTGATTCAGACAGTGAAGAAAACAAGTCGTACCCAAAAAGTGATAAAATTTCATAAGGCTTTTAGGGTGTGTTGTGTTGTTCCAAAGTCTGTACTTAAGGCTTAGAAGTACAATGTCTAGGCATCCAAAATTGAGTAAGGGGTAGAGAAGGAATAAATGTCAACCTTCGACAAGAGAAGCTAGGGATGATTTCTAGGTTGTTGTCTAGCTTCCAACTGTTCCTGGATGTTTATATCCCTTTATATTGTTGCCCACAAACGTTCCAGTTTGACCTGGGTAGTGGCTATTTTAAGAATAGTATCAAAAATATTTAAGGTGATATGTGTTTGATCTGATAGTCCGGGTTCAATATTAGGTTGTCTTGTCACAGGGACAGTCATAGAGGAATAGAGTGATAAGAAAATCTCAATACTTTTTAGATGTTGTCTCAATTTCGGTCGTATAAAGGAGAGTTTATATCTATGATAATGAAAACAGGGTGCAAACCAAAGACCCTTTCCCGTAATTGAGTTATATTTTAATAAATGTGTATGGGATGTAAGAAAAACATTAAGTTGTCTATCATGTAAGGCTCCTATCAAGGGAGAATCTCACTTATAAATAGAAGAATAAAAGGATAAAAAAATAACCTGACGAAGCACAAAATATATATAGAAATCTAAAATGTTCATTGGTATTATACCTGCTAATAGCTGGTACAGAGGAAAAATGGTAAACAATATAGAAAACTAAAATTTATTCACCATAGTAGAGGCTGTACTAAATTACAACGAAGCATTCATCAAATACATATATGAAATGAAATGAAATATGAAATACAAGGAAACAAACTCATAACACAGTCGTGATGGAATCAAGAATCTTCGGATTTGCTTTATATTAACTCTCAGGGGAGAAAAATCTCTATTACAATCGACCCAAAAAGGTCTAGCCTCTTTTTCTTCCTTCTATTGCATATTTATACAAATTTACATATGATGGAATCCCAATCGTTCCAGGATTTTCAGTTACAATGAGAAGGAGATCAATCATTTCATTTCCTTATCCTATTTATTTATTTGGTACCAGAAGCCTATCCTCTTGCATACTCGGTACAAGTGACACATTTTTCCACCAGCTGAGATATCAACCTTGAAGGTTCCGCTTAACAATTGGCCTAAAAAATGTAACAATATCTGACTAATTGCGGCAACCTTTCTTTCATTTGTCGTTCTAGGGTGTCAATAGCACACAATTGCACACTTGGTTTAATCATACATTTATCTATTTGAACTATGTCTGCCATAGTTACTTGTGATATTTCGACTGAATCTCTTTCTTCTTTTTCATTTATATCAAGCGAGATTTTCGCCATATCAATTTGGCTCAGCGTCTCAGCATTACTCTCGCTATCAATGCCTAATAGATTTCCATCTATGGAACCGAAAGCCTCTTCATAGGATTTCTTTACCTTCTTGGCTTGCAATTTTCCTTCTGATATGCTGTGTTCCCATTCTTTCAACAGAATATTACCTCGGGTCTGTTCCAAAATAGAAAACTTGGGCCTTTTTCCCAATTCCCTATTTTTTGTAGCTATTACAGCCTCTTGAAATGCGACCCGAGTTTCTCCAGCTTCTCTCTCTCTGACAGATAAGTTTTCTAATACTTGATCGATCAACAGACAATTGTCTAGAATCGTCTCTACCTTGGAAAGTAGACTTCGCTGGGCTACATAAACTCTGCTCCGAATCTCCATAGCCTGGGACTGGAATATCCCGATATTTATGGCTTGGCTTTCGGCGAACTCTAATCTAACCTGTAGCTACTTAATCAAGTCTTTTTTTTGGCCCACTTGTATCTGACTGGTCTGAGCTACCAGCTCTATTTGTTCAAGCTTAGCTTTGAGCAGCTCAATTTCCTTTTTGTCATCCATTCTTGCTTGTTCTATTCCTGTGCTTTCCTAGTCCTTGACAACCTCCTTTGTTGTGTCTAGTTTAGCTTCTAAGGTTTTGATGAGGCAATTTTTTCACTTCAGCTGATTTTTCAAAACCTCAACTGAAAATTTGTTTGTCGTAGCATACGCCCCTAATGTCCCGGCTATTTCTGTAGCAAACTCTTCTTTCTTCTTATCTTTCCCATCGGTCAACACCTTGAACTTCTTGGTCATTGATCCCTCTTCTTGATAAAATTCTCTTTTTACCACAGCCTTTCTCTTTTTATCAAAAAAGAACTCATTGGGCGGAATCTCTTCCATCCTTACAGGTCTCAATTCTTCTTTAAAAATCCATCCTGCATCTATGTTCCCTTGATTTGACTGTAAGGGAGTAATGGAGGTGATGGGATCTTCGATTTGCATAGATGATTGGACTGGAGTGGTAACTGGAGTCTGCTTCTTCGATGGATCGGGAGTTGTTATTTCCAGTTTCAGACTCTTAGTTTTCTCCTCCCTGCCCTAGTGTTCTTCTTTTCTGGATGTTGAATATTTTGAGCCTTCTGCTCCTTTTTGTTGCACCTCTATTGTTATTGGATTTTCGCCCCGCAATACTGGGGGAAACAACTCCATCGATGTTCATGGAATTTCAAAACATCAACCCTTTCTTCAAGATCCAGGGCTTGTATCTGAGTCGACACCTCGGCATAAGATCTTGCGCCTTGGAAAATGTCATCCGAGGGTGAATTTTCATGTTCAAACCTTTTTAGCCCAAAATTGGCTAAGTGATTACTTACGACCCTCTGTGGATCGTTCTTTTTGAATTCAACATGAACCAATTTCAGGTCTTCCAGGGTTGTTGCCTTAGCTTTAGCATGCCCAAAATCTAACAAAGAATGGGAATGAAAATGAATAGGAAAAGGTGGCCACACCTTCTTAGAATATACCTTAAGCTCCTTGCTTACACCACCAATTACGATTTCCCTGGCAACCTCACGGCAAGCCATCCTATCGGGTATGAATAATGGAAAGGCATTTTGAGGAACAGAAGTGTCGAAAACCCTGAGATATGAAAATTCTGCTTCCACGTACCAATCGGCTATACTGCTCAGATTTACCGTGATACTGTCTGAGATCCTGGGTGGCGGGTGGCCGAAGATAGTGACATGCAGTGGTACCATTACCCAGTTAAAAATTTCATACACAAAATCTGAGGCTTTGTCTTCCCACCGCTTTGAATGGTAGACATGGATGGGCTCAGCCTCCGATGGAGTCCAACTCCAACTCATCAAGGGAAAAGGTGTCAGAAAACATACGACGTCCATGATATATGCGGACATAAAAAATGAAGCAATATTTCCTCTCTCCTTCTGCGCTCGATACTCTGTAATTCGACTGGTCAAACTATGTGAATTAGAGGAACCCACTAAAGGAAAAACTATGTGGTATCCTCTCTCCCATATAATCTGCAGGTCATCATAGCGATATATTTGAACTGTGGTTCCAGAGAATCTATTGAATATATACCATTATTGTTTTCCCTGAACTTCGCAGGGTGCGAAACCCAATATTTGATTAAACCAAACACAGTCTTGTCGTATTGCACACATTCTTTCTGTTTAAAATCCTCCAGGAATTTGGCATTGTAAACAAAGTTCGACACGGCTGGAAACTTGTACATAGCCTGCAATTGTCCGGGTCTGAAAGTCCCAATGGTGACCCTCTGCTCGTTGAAGATGGTTCTAGTTTTTATATGTACATGGTATAACGCCCACCGGACCATATCGTAATAAGGGAGCATACATGGCCTAGATGCTACTTTATGCATTTGAGCCTGGACGATGATTTTATACTTGGTGATCAGGTCATATTTTTTATTTCCACTGGAATCATCTGAAACATCTACCAATTCAGACTATAGAACCTCATAAATATGTGACCAGGTCTTGATAGAGTCGACACTTCGAGGTGAAGTATCAGAAATGTTTTCTGAACCTTGTCCTGAAACCTCAATAGTGGCTTTAGACGCTTTTCGCGGGGCCATGACGGGGGATTCTACTTTATCTCTCCTGTGATAAAAACATGTATACATACAAAAATTAGTTCGCTCGTGAAAAGTTGGCTTTGCGTAGAATAGAAATGAAATTTGAAACAACAAACAAAAAATCCATGTCTTCAACTATTTAAAACTAGGTCATCCTTAGGGAAAGAACGGTCAAATCGTTCTTAAATACAAATTTAGTAATAAAAACCAAACCCTTACTTGTCAATTCGCCTCATTTTCAATTAATGTCATAAATTTTTTGACAATTCGTAATGCAAGTTGGCACAAAGAAAGTTTAAAATCGCCTCGGAGACTGTGAATATTAATTTTCATATTAAAACAATGAAAATGTTGGCTTAGCTTGATTAATCAATCCTTTTTAAATGTTAATTAATCTTTCGAGACTTGCCTTGTCGGGATTTTTCACTTTAACCCTTTACACCTCCAAAACCCGAGATAGTGACAATTAGCTTTGATTAATACAAAACGTAACCAAGATTAAGTGTTTAATTAATTACGTTTTTATTTATATCGCGACTTCGTGACTCGGAGGTTCGAAGGTATAGCTTCTGGGAGGCTCGTATGTCGAGTTGTGAAATCACGAGATCGTGACTTCACGACTCAGAGCTTTGAAGGTACAGCTTCCGGGAGGCTCATATGCCGAGTTGCGAAATCACGAGATCGCGACTTCACGACTCAGAGCTTTGAAGGTATAGCTTCCGGGAGGCTCATATGCCAAGTTGTGAAATTGCGAGATCTTGATGATATGATTTAATTAAATTGGAGGATAAAACCGGATTAAGTGTTTAATTAATTATGTTTCTATTTTTATCATGACTTCGCAACTCGAGGCTTTGAAGGTATAACTTTTGAAGGAAAACATGCCAAGTTGCGAATTCCTGACAGAGCATTAACCGCGGCTAAACTTTTTACCTTTAACATTAACCCAAGTTATTAAAACAAGAATCTCACAATTTCGTCTATCAGGGTTACGACGGTAAGACGTTTGGAGCTACAAAACGTCGAGACACGAAATCTCGATGATGCTTAAATGTAGTTTAGAGTGTTTTTACTCTCGGTAAGGATCTGGGTAAACTTTTTCAAACTAATTCGTCGTTTCACCTCTCGGGACTTATAAACTATGTGATCTATAACTCTCTACATGCGACATCCCGAGTTTAGAAAGTAGAGACTCCTTTAAATAATTTAAAAGTAAATCTTTTCTTAAGAGTACGATAATCGTCACTGTTTGCGCGATGAGACTTATGATATTTTGGGAAACATATGAAAACCGGTTTTCGATTTCAACATTAAGATATGAAATTTTAAACAAGCTAAAAAAACAAAGGTGGCTCCAGCATAGGCTCCAACTAGGGATCTCGTTTTCCTGCAAGACGGGAAGAACAGTAGACCACGTGCCTATATTGGGTAAATGGAGTCAATGGCTTTAATCCGGCAAAAATGTTCCTTAGAACAGCATATCGAAGGGGAAAGGGACTTCATCTTTCACCTTCAAAAAGATTTCAAAACTCAAATACTCTGTACACTTAGTTGTAATCCATTTCATGACTTTCTCCTTCTCATTACTGAATTCAGGTTTGCGTTAAGATAATCAAAACAATTCTAGGAGACCCAACAGATCTTATGGCTATCGGCTTGCATCAAAAGAAGAAAATTATATGTTTTTTATTAGGAAGCCTTGTATGAACTTGGGATGTAGATCAAGTTTTAAAAATAATTGGTTACCAGAGTAGAGTGGTATTCATGTATAACATCCTTACAGATATCTCAAATATTTCTTCACTGCCAGTTAGCATGTTCAGTACCCCGGTGAAGTTATCTGGCCCTTTTTACTAAATTTCCTTTCACCACTTCGGAATATATTTATGCATTTAAATGCTGAGAAGAGGGCAATAATTTCTGAATTTCCTTTCATCGTCTTTTGGACTAGATGGGGCAAATCATTTCTGAATTTCCTTTCACCACCTGTCTTATAATTTGATTTTTTAGAGTGCGAAGATGGGGGAAATCATTTTATATGAGGGTTGGTATCTGTGTAATATTTTGCATTATAGGTCTGTCAACTTACTTTGATTACTCGGTACCAACCTTCCATTAACTTTCACAACACCTTCGTTCATAGGGAGAAAGGGGAAAATTTATTTATTGGGGTGTTCTATTTGAGCAAGCCTCAATCCTCCGAAACTATTGAAAGACCTAGAAAGGTTAGGATCACTTAAGCATCATTGTGTTTAGCAAGGGACTGAGGTGTTGTAAAGACCAGCTTACTTTTCACAATCTGCTTTGAAGCTCTCAAGGTTAAAATGTAATCTCTTCTCCCTACGTATGCTAAACTAGAAAGATGTTGGATTTTCAAAGGTAAACCAAAAAACAGAAAACGGTGACAGATAAAGATCTATAAATTGAAAAACAGAGGTCTAAAAATCAAAACCGACTCTTGAAAATCTTTTTCAGAGGCGCTTTATTTTGAGTAACTTGTTTATTTCGTCTGATTATTTGGTAAACGACTAACGTGGAAATGTTCTTTTTTTTATTAATTCAGACTATGTTTCTATATCTTAAAAGGTTATCTTCGTTTTCTTTGATATCTCTTCAGAACAAGTCTTTTAGGAAATCTCACCTTTACCTTACCATTTCATTTTCTTCCCAAACTATCAAAAATCTTTTACATCACCTGTTTAAGCCAATTTATTTTCTGACACTCAACTTTCTGTGTACCTCTCCTGCTCATTTTGTTTGCAGCTGGAAACCTGTAAAAAGGAAAATATGAAGTTTATTGAGGTTGTTTGAAAGGTGTCGATAATTTACAAAAAGAAAAGGAAATCAAAATAGCAATGCATAATGAAGTATATATACATATGTAAAAAATTCTATATATGAATATACAAATCTTTTTTTTTTTTTTGGTGATTGCTTATGTCATATAATGCTTCAGATAATGCCCATTAACAGGGGCGTTGAGGATTTCACTGTCTAAGTTTTCTAGTAGGAAAGATTTTTTTTCCTTTGAGAGTCGAGACTCTGAACGTCCCATACCAGAGGTGATCGAATTTACCATGTTTTGTTGTTTCTTCCCTCCTTGCATCCCACCTTAATACTAAATCACCTAGGAGAAAATCTCTATCCTTTGCCCTACGGTCGAATAATGCCTTCATGTCATCTTGATACTTCTGCAACCTTTCATCTACTTCGACCCTATGTTGTTGAACCTTGATTAGCTGGTTTATCCTCCTGGTGAGATGATTAGGTTCTTATTTCTGATCTTGCCACAATTTCATCACTGGGAGAGCTAAATTTATAGGTAACACCACGTCTGTCCCATATACCATCTGAAAAGGGGACATGCTGATAGACTTTTTAGTGCCTATGCGATTTTCCCACAAGGCGTACTTTAAATGCACATGCCAAGATGTTTTGTTTTCATCCAACATTTTCTTAATTATATTGATCAAGATCTTGTTAGATGACTTGGCCAATCCATTTCCTTGGGGGTAGTACATTGTAGAATGGCCAAGAACGATATTATACTTTTGGCAGAATTTGATCATAGCCACATATTTGAAAGCTTGGGCATTATCTGTGACTATCTTTTGGGGGCAGCCAAATCTTGACAAGATATTGTCTTCTAAGAAATCTATTACCACCGAGTCAGTTTCCCTTTTGGTTGGAATAGCTTCCACCCATTTAGTAAAGTAGTCTGTGGCAGTTAAGATCCACTTGTGTTGGGCGCTAGAATCTGGATTAATCTCGCCTATAAAATCTAGCCCCCATTGTTGAAAAGGGGCTTCAGTTTTGACCAGAACCAAAGGTAGTGCTGGGAGTTTTTGTTTGCCTGCAAATAGTTGACAAGGGTTACAGGCTCGGACCTTGGAATTGATGTCAAAGAAAAATTTTGGCCAGTAATACTCAACTCTCAAAAAAATTTAAGTTGTGGCCCTCCAAGCATGATGTCCTCCACACTCTCCTTCATGAAATTCACTTATAACCCTTTCTGTTTCTGATTCGACTAAGTAGATTAACAAGAAACCGAGTGGGTCTTTCCAATATAGTTGATTTTTGGCAATACAATACTTAACCGCATGAAGCTTTAAAGTCTTGTATTTTGATGGCGATAGTTCACTCGGGCATTTTAGAGTCAGCAAGTAGGATACTATGTTTTTGTACCATTCTGATGATACAAACTTCTCCTCGATTTTAATTGCACTTGTTCGTTCATCAAGCTCGTTTATGTTCATGTCTTCCTCACCTTCCTATAGGCAGTTTATATCTAGATCTTTGAGATTTGATTCAGCCATAAGTTTGGCCAGACCTTGTCCCTTTATCAGTTTAGTAGGTTTGATTTCCAGGTCAAATTCTTGAATCTTGGCAAGCTATCGTCTTATTTTCCCATCGTTGTCTGATTGTACCAAAATATCTTTCACGGAACTTGTAGGTACGTACGTGATTATCTTGGAGTGTAATACATATATTCTAAATGCCTTCAGTGATTTTACCATGGCGTATGCTTGTTTTTCTATTATATCATATTTAAGTTATGTGTCTCTGAGGATCTTGCTAAAAAAGGCGATCGGTTGTTCGAAACCCTCTTCGTTTTTTTGGAGGAGCACCGCAGAAATCGTGTGTTCAAAGGCAAACGAGAAAATAAGAAAATCTTTTAGATAATCGAGGCTTGCCAATACATGTGCCTCGGCTATGAATTTCTTAATGTGTGTGAACAACGCTTTGGCCTCTGTTGTCCACTTTACTTCGTTGTTCTTTTTCAGCATATCTGTGATCAATTTTACAATTTCAGCGAAATTTGGGATAAATCTTCGTAAAAAAAATATTTTTCCTAAAAACGATTGTATTTATTTTACATTTCTAGGAATGTTTATAGTGTCTATCGCTTCAACCCTCTTAGGATCAATATTAATTCCATCCTTAGATACAATATGACCCAAAATTTTACCTTCTTGCATGGCGAAGTGTGATTTCTTGGGGTTTAAGGACAGACCATACCTGCAGCATTTTTCGAATGTTTGTTTAAGATGTACCAAATGCTCTTTGTCGGATTTGGAGAAAACCGTTAAATCATCGAGATAGATGACTATGAACTTATCCCTCTCTCTGATGAAAGCGATGTCCATAGTGCATTGGAACGTGGCTCATGTATTCATCAAACCGAAAGGCATTTTATCATACATGAACGTACCCCAAGGGGTAGTAAAAGTTGTTTTTTCTTTATCTTGTTCATTCATGGAAATTTGATTATATCCAGAGAAACCATCAATCATAGACATTATGTTTGCCCCAACTACCCTTTCTAGCACGTAATCCATTTTAGGCAATGGATAGTTATCTTTAATAGAGGACTTATTTAAATTTCTGAAATCCACGCACAGTCTAATTTCCCCACTCTTTTTTCTGACTGGGACCAGGTTTGCCACCCAGTCGGAATATCTCAGAGGTACTATAATTTTTGCCTCCAAAAGCTTCTTCACTTCTCTCTCGACCACAGGCAATAAAATAGGGTTGATCTGCCTAAGCTTTTGTCTAAAGGGTTTGACCCCAGGCTTTAGAGTTATCTTGTGATCGTTCACAGTAGTGTCATAGGTTCTTAACTCGTCGTAAGACCAAGAGAAAACGTATTTAAATTGTCTAAGCAGGTCCTTATACTTGCCTTTTATTTCAGGGGGGAGGAGTTTAGATATTTTAACCATCCTGGACTCTTCTTTGGTTCCTATGTCACAGTCCTTGACCTCTTCTGGTTGGGGTTGTAAGGTGGATTTTACAGGTATGTCATTTTGATCAAACAGTCTTTCCATAGGGATCAGTCCTTTCGGAATCTAGTTATTTTCTAGGACTAGCATGCGATGATTGGCGATTTTGTCTTAGAAAACTTGAGGGTCCTCTCCTTCTTGCATGATCCATATAGGGTCATTCTGATTTTCTTGATCCGTGTGAGTTTTAGAAAATTCACCTACTGCTTCAAGAAACTTCTTAATTTGTTCATCATCCTCAAAAACCTTCTAGTGCTGAATATTATCTGGTATAGATGGTCTGTGTCTTATCTCTATGTGATACTTCAATTTAAAGGTTGTAGGAGGAGTGAAAGTTGAATTTGCTTTAGCTAATGCATTATCCTGTAAGTTTTATGTGTGTGGGATGAAGTGGACATTTACAGACGAGAAAAATGTTTCCATCAGATCCCAGGCACAATTTATGTATGATCTTAATCTGGGATGCTTGGCTTGGTATTGTCGATTTATTTGTTTGACTATCAACTTCGCATCTCCGTATACCTCTAGGTTTTTTATTTTTAGCCTCCTGGAAACCTCTAATCCTAAGACCAAGGCTTCATATTCACATACATTGTTAGTATAATATATATCCCATTGTAGTCTGTAAGAAAAAGGGACAACGAACCTTGCTTCAGGTGCCACAAAAAGCACTCCTGCACCTGCCCCTTCGCAAGACGAGGCACCATCAAAAAAAAAATTCCAGATACCGATGCTACACAGCTCTTAGGTCATATAACCTAACTCTTCATGCTCTATATCATTTTCCTCTGTGCAACCATCTAAAACATCATCAAAAGATAAGATACAATTTCCTAAATCTTGATCTGCAATGTAAATAGGGAAATTGTTCGGATTTTGAGGGTCGCTTACTGTATATGCTAACCTCGTCTCCCTGTAAAACCGAGTAAATTTCCCACCAAACATAGGAATCATGGAATATGTCATATCCATTTGAAGAGAACCCCCCAGCTTGGCTCCCCATGACCTAGAAAACATTAAGGCGTATTTGGGGGGAATATCAGCAATGACTACATCCATCAAGATGATCTTAAATGGGACATGTGCCAGGGTGACTACTAAATCCTTTATCATCCCCATACACTTAACTTTTCTCAAATAAAAAGAGTAAAGATCTCCATAAGGTCTGGTGATTTGGAGGCCCAATTTGTCCATAATAATTTTAGGCATTACGTTATGTGAGGCTCCGGAGTCTAGCATGCAATTATGTAGCAATTGATCGTATACATTTAAGGTGATATGAAAGGGAGAAACAGTGTCTTTGGATCCTTCAAAATGTGGACCAGAAGTAATGTTGGGTTTATCATCTTCCAGGTTCAAAACGTCAGATTGGCTTTCTAGCTCTGAAACGCCTATCACTTTGGTAATCTGTTTTCGATAAACTAGGTTTTTCGCTAACTCTACCAGAGGGATTGGTATCTTAATTTTATTTATATCATTTTCGAAACTGAAAACTCTGCTCACCTTGTCTATTTCTCTAATTGGAACTTTTGAATCCTTCTGTTCCAACTTATTTGTCTGGACTGCCTTATTATTCATGATCTTGATTAAAGGTGTATTTGTATTAGCTGCTTCGGTTTCCTGTGTTTTAGTCTCAACCTTTTCTACTTCGGGTTCTTGTATGTTTACTACTTTCGCTTTGCTATTAGGTAACACGGTTTATTCTGGGGTAGGCTCATAAGTTTGACCTCTTGGGAGAATTTTCTTAGGTTGAGTAGTTGAAATAGGCTTACCCTTAGATCTCAAGTTATACCTGGGTTGGACCTCGGCCATTATCATACCGGTTTCTTCTTGATAACTACAAAGGTCTGTATAATCTCTTTCTTCACCCTCAATAGATGATTGTTGAGTGTTTAGAGATTTTTCATAATCCTCTCTAGTCAGGTAAGGTTGTGTACAGTCATCACCCAATTTCGTGACATCATCATCCGAACCTCCTAAATCTTGGAGATCATTTGCTCCTATAAAATTTTCATTTTTTAGGGGAGTTTGTATTTTCTGATCTTCATTTTTTACCTGTCTTTGCTGATTTGGGGGATTGGGATTCTTCCTAAAATCCTTTTTGGTGAAAGAATAGGCTTTGGCCTATTCTAGATCCATCCTGGATATCTTATTAGACATTTCCTTAATTACCCTGGACATATCGTATACTTTTTCATCTGTGTATCCATTAGACCCTAACATCCCTACTTGTTCTCTAAAGCGTCTAGTTTCTCGGTTTCCCACTTCTACTTTATCTTTTAACTTACCAGAAGCCATCATATTCGACTCAATTTCTACAGCATCATCTTGCATTCGATTTAGAGTAGCTCCCCTTCTTTCTCATAAAAGAAGTGTGAAATCTGGTTCAAAACCCCCGCGAAAGTTACTTTGGCGGTGGGTTGAGACGGTTTAACCTCGGCTGGGATTTTGTTATACAGCTTGTTAAATATTTGAATAAACTCCATAACTGTTTCTGAATTATTTTTTCTTAAAGACCCAAACTCGGTTAAATAGTATAGGTGGTCCTTTATTTCGCCCCATTGTCTAAGGAAAGCATCTTCTAAGGCATCATAGGACAAGATAGATCCTTCCGGTAGACTCTGAAACCAAGATCGGACCTACCTTCAAAGGTTTGGATGAGAATCCTCGAATACACATCTTCATGTTCAAGACCTAGGATGTCTTCGAATTGATCAAAGAAATTTATGTGTTCAGTTGTGGTCAGATCTCCTTCCCCAGTGAATTTTGGAAAAAAAATTATATAATTTTCGGGAAGGTCGTGCAAAGGAATGGGCAATACCAAAGGAGCATATCTTATTGCCACTTTATCAAACACTCTGGGAGGGGGGGCTGGCCCTTGGCCTCCAACTCCTCCCCCAGGAGCACCTCCACCTCCTCCTCCAGGAGCACCTCCACCTCCTCCTACAACAACCCCTCCACCTCCCCCTTCGATGATTACCATTGTTATTAGTGGAAAGTTGTAAAGGGGGTTTTGGAAGATTAAAAGTGAATCTTTACTTTCTTCGCGGGGCAAAAAATATGAGGATGACTGGTAAGGGATGCGAGGGCTTGGCTCTTCGGACTTGCAAGAGATATAATCAGGGGAACCAATGGGTGTGGAAACTGGATGCGTGAAATATTCTTCAAAAATGTGTGAGGTCGTGAAATTCGATTGAAGAGTCAAAGATATATCGACAGTAGATAAATTTTCTACAGGACTTTTTCCTTTATGTTCTAGAGGGGTTATCGGACGGGTTTCACTTCTAACTTCAGAGTGGTTTGATGTTATATCCTTAGTGTCGGAAAGAGGGTTGTGTGAATTTGAAGGTTCAGAAGAACTCTTGGTCTTCATTTGTGGGTATTTAAGCTGATAGACTGCAGGGGTCAGCTTAAGAGAGCCTCTCACCTTTAAAATCTTCTCAAGATTGGTAATGGGTGTGGTTTGTTTACCATTTGGGTTTTGCCTGGTATTCCTTCATCTAGATGCCAGCTTATTAATCATGGAGTCGCCAAGTGAAATATTGGAAAGACTTTACAAGGTGTACACTCTTTGTTCACTATCAAAGGGTGGCACTTTCAACGAAAAAAATGTCGTTTTCCCAGGGAAAAAGATTTTGTAACTTTGGTCACCAGCAACGGCGCCAGAAAGATGTTGTTCCCGAGTTTATACTTAAGGCTTAGAAGTATAGTGTCTAGGCATCCGAAAGTGAGTAAGGGGTAGAGAAGGAAGAAATGTCAACCTTCGGCAAGAGAAGCTAGGGCTGATTTCTAGGTTATTTTCTAGCTTCCAACTATTCCTGGATGTTTATATCCCTTTCAATCGCTACCCACAAACGTTCCAGTTCGACCCAGGTAGTGGTTGTTTTAAGAATAGTATCAAAAATATTTAAGGCGATATGTGTTTGATCTGATAGTCCGTGTTCAATATTAGGCTGTCTTGTCACAAGGACAGTCATAGAGGAACAGAGTGACAATAAAATCTCAATACTTTTTACATGTTGTCTCAATTTCAGTGGTATAAAGGAGAGTTTATAGCTCCGATAATGAAAACAGGGTGCAAACCAAAGGCCCTTTCCTGTAAATAAGTTATATTTTAATAAATTTGTATGGGATGTAAGAAAAACATTAAGTCGTCTATAATGTAAGGCTCCTATCAAGGAAGAATATCACTTATAAATAGAAGAAGAAAAAGATAAATAAATAACCTGACAAAGCACAAAATATATATAGAAATCTAAAATGTTCACTGGTCTTATACCTGATGATAGCTGGTATAGAGGAAAAACAGTAAACAATATAGAAAACTAAAATTTATTCACCATAGTAGAGGTTGTACTAAATTACAGCGAAGCATTCATCAGATACATATATGAAATGAAATGAAATATGAAATACAAGGAAACAAACTCATAACACAGTCATGACGGAATCGAGAATCTTCGGATTTGATTTATATTACCTCTCGAGGGAGAAAAATCTCTATTACAATCGACCCAAAAAGGTCCAGCCTCTTTTTCTTCCTTCTATTGCATATTTATACACATTTACATATGATGGAATCCCAATTGTTCCAGGATTTTCAGTTACAACGAGAAGGAGATCAATCATTTCATTTCCTTATCCTATGTCTTTATTTGGTACCAGAAGCCTATCCTCTTGCATACTCGGTACAAGTGACACATTTTTCCACCAGCTGAGATATCAACCTTGAAGGTTCCGCTTGACAATTGGCCTCAAAAATGTAACAATCTCTGACTAATTGCAGCAACCTTTCTTCCATCTATCGGTCTAGGGTGTCAATAGCGCACAATTGCACACTTGCTTTAATCATACATTTATCTATTTGAACTATGTCTACCATAGTTACTTGTGAGATTTTGGCTGAATCTCTTTCTTCCTTTTCATTTATATCAAGTGAGAGTTTTTCCATATCCATTTGGCTCAGCATCTCAGCATTACTCTCGCTATCAATGCCTAATAGATTTCCATCTATGGAACTGAAAGTCTCTTCACAGGATTTCCTTACCTTCTTGGCTTGCAATTTGCCTTCTAATATGATGCATTCCCATTCTTTCAATAGAATATTACCTCGGGTTTGTTCCGAAATGGAAAACTTAGGCCTTTTTCCTGATTATCTATTTGCTATAGCTATTACAGCCTCTTGAAATGCGACCCGAGCTGCTACATCTTCTCTCTCTCTGAAAGATAAGTTTTCCAATACTTGATCGATCAAGAGACAATTGTCTCGAATCGTCTCTACCTTGGCAAGTAGACTTCGCTGGGCTACAGAAAATCTGCTCTGAATCTCCATAGCCTGGGACTGGAATATCCCAATATGTATGACTTGGATTTCGGTGAACTCTAATCTAACCTGTAGCTTCTCAATCAAGTCTTTTTGTTGGCCCACCTGTATTTGACTGGTCTGAGCTACCAGCTCTGTTTGTTCGAGCTTAGCTTTGAGTAGCTCAATTTCCTTTTGGTCAGCCATTCTTGCTTGTTCTATTCCTGCGCTTTCCTGGTCCTTGACAACCTCCTCTGCTGTGGCTAGTTTAGCTTCTAAGGTTTTGATGAGGCGATTTTTTCGCTTCAGCTGATTTTTCAAAACCCCGACTGAAAATTGGTTTGCCATAGCATACACCCCTAATGTCCCGACTATTTATGTAGAAAACTCTTCTTTCTTCTTATCTTTCCCATTGGTCAACAACTTGAACTTCTTGATTTTTGATCCCTTTTCTTGATAAAATTCTCTTTTTACCACAGCTTTTCTCTTTTTATCAAAAAAGAACTCATTGGGCAGAAGCTCTTCCATCCTTACAGGTCTCAATTCTTCATTAAAAATCCATCATGCATCTATGTTCCCTTGAGTTGACTATAAGGGAGTAATGGAGGTGATGGGATATTTGATTTGCTTAGTTGATTGGCCTGGAGTGGTAACTGGAGTCTGCTTCTTCGGTGGATCGGGAGTTTTTATTTTTGGTTTTGGACTCTTAGTTTGCTCCTCCCCGCCCTGGTGTTCTTCTTTTCTGGAAGCTGAATCTTTTGAGCCTTCGGCTCCTTTTTGTTGCACCTCTACTGTTATTGGATTTTCTCCCCGTAATACTAGAGGAAGACAACTTCGTCGATGTTCTTGGAATTTCAAAACATCAGCCCTTTCTTCAGGAGCTAGGGCTTGTATCTGAGCCAACACCTCGGCATAAGATCTCGCGCCTCGGAAAATGTCATCCGAGGGTGAATTTTCATGTTCAAACCTTTTTAGCCCACAACTGGCTAAGTGATTACTTACGACCCTCTGTGGATCATTCTTTTTGAATTCAACATGAACCAATTTCAGGTCTTCCAGGGCTATTGCCTCAGCTTTAGCATGCCCGAAATCTAACAAAGAATAGGAATGCAAATGAATAGGAAAAGGTGGCCATACCTTCTTAGAATATCCCTTAAGCTCCTTGCTTACGCCACCGATTACGGTTTTCCTGGAAACCTCACGGAAAGCCAGCCTATCAGGTTTGAATAATGGTAAGGCATTTGGAGGAACAGAAGCTTCGAAAACCCTGAGATATGAAAATTCTGCTTCCACGTACCAGTCATCTATACTGCTCAGATTTACCGCGATATTGTCTGAGATCCTGGGTGGTGGGTGGCCGAAGATAGTGACATGCAACGGTACCATCATCCAGTTAAAAATTTCATACAAAAAATTTGAGGCTTTGTCTTCCCACAGCTTTGAATGGTAGACATGGATGGGCTCAGCCTCTAATGGAGTCCAACTCCAACTCATCAAGGGAAAAGGTGTCAGAAAACATACGGCGTCCGTGATATACGTGGACATAAAGAATGAATCAATATTTCTTCTCTCCTTCTGCGCTCGTTACTCTGTAATTCGACTGGTCAAACTATCAGACAGTAGTTTAGCCCAGTTGAAGGAACAGCCTTCGGCGATCATGTGAATTAGAGGAACTCACTGAAGGAAAAAATGTGTGGTGTCCTCTCTCCCATATAATCTGTAGGTCATCATAGCGATATATTTGAACTTTGGTTCCAGAGAAGCTATTGAATATATACCATTACTGTCTGCCCTGAACTTCGCAGGGTGCGAAACCCAATCTTTGGTCAAACCAGACATAGTATTGTCATATTACACACATTCTTTCTGTTTAAAATCCTCTAGTAATTCGGCATTGTAAACAAATTTCGACACGGCTGGTAACTTGTACATATCCTTCAATTGTTCGAGTCTGAAAGTCCCAATGGTGACCCTCTTCTCATTGATGATGGTTATGGTTGGTATATCTACATGGTCTAATGCCCACCGGACCATATCATAATAAGGGAGCAGACATGGCCTAGCTGCTACTTTATGCATTTGAGCCTGGACGATGATTTTATACTTGGTGATCAGGTCGTCATTTTCATTTCCATTGGAATCATCTGAAACATCTACCAATTCATACTGTAGAACCTTAGAAATATGTGACCAGGTCTTGATAGAGTCGACACTTCGAGGTGAAGTATCAGAAACGTTGTCTGAACCTTGTCCTGAAACCTCAACAGTGGCTTTAGACACTTTTCACGGGGCCATGGCAGGGGATTCTACATTAGCTCTCCTGTGATAAAAATATGTATACATACAAAAATTAGTTCGCTCACGAAAAGTTAGCTCTGCGTAGAATAGAAATGAAATTTGAAACAACAAACAAAATATCCATGTCTTCGACTATTTAAAACTAGGTCGTCCTTAGCGACAGAACGGTCAAAACGTTCTTAAATACAAATTTAGTAATAAAAACCAAACCCTTACTTTTCAATTCGCCTCATTTCCAATTAATGTCATAAATTTTTTGACAGTTTGTAATGCAAGTTGGCGCAAAGAAAATTTAAAATTGCCTCGGAGACTATGCATATTAATTTTCGTATTAAAACAATGAAAATGTTGGCTTAGCTTGATTAATCAGTCCTTTTTAAATGTTAATTAATCTTTCGGCACTCGCCTAGTCGGGAGTTTTCACTTTAACCCTTTACACCTCCAAAACCCGAGATTGCGACAATTAGCTTTGATTCATACAAAACGTAACCAAGATTAAGTGTTTAATTAATTACATTTTTATTTATATCGTTACTTCGTGACTTGGAGCTTCGAAAGTATAGCTTTTGGGAGGCTCGTATGCCAAGTTGTGAAATCGCGAGATCGCGACTCGGAGCTTTGAAGGTATAGCTTCTGGGAGGCTCGTATGTCGAGTTGCGAAATCGTGAGATCGCGACTTCGCGACTCGGAGCTTTGAAGGTATAGTTTCTGGGAGGCTTGTATGCTGAGTTGCGAAATCATGAGATCGCGATGATATGATTTAATTAAATTGGAGGATAAAACCGGATTAAGTGTTTAATTAATTACGTTTCTATTTTTATCGCAACTTCACGACTCGGGGCTTTGAAGGTATAACTTTTGAAGGAAAACACGTCGAGTTGTGAATTCCTGATAGAGCATTAACCGTGGCTAAACATTTTACCTTTAACATTAACCTGAGTTATTAAAACAAGAATCTCACAGTTTCGTCTATTAGGGTTACGACGGTAAGACTTTTGGAGCTAGCAAACGCCGAGACATGAAATCTCGATGATGCTTAACTGTAGTTTAGAGTGTTTTTACTCTCGGTAAGGATCTGGGTAAACTTTTTCAAACTAATTCGTCGTTTTGCATCTCGGGACTTATAAACTATGTGATCTATAACTCCCGACATGCGACATCCCAAGTTTCAAAAGTAGAGACTCGTTTAAATGATTTAAAAATAAATCTTGTCTTAAGAGTACGATAACCATCACTGTTTGCGCGATGAGACTTCTGAGATTTTGGGAAACATATGAAAATCGGTTTTTGATTTCAACAATAATATATGAAATTTTAAACAGGCTGAAAAAACAAAGGCGGCTCCAACATGTTGAGCGCTCAACAGAACCCAATCCTCACACCTGGTGCTTTTGAAGGAGGGAACATGGGAAAAATATCCCCTACCATCAAGATTAACATCTCAGTCAAACCTAGCACAGTCAAAGAGATCACCCTCAATGCCGTATTTTATCCTGAATATATCATGGCTTACAAATACCTCTTTTAGGAATTACTGGACACTTTTTCATGGTCATACATAGAAATGCATGGATTAGATCTAGCCATTTTCAAAATCCCTCATGCCCAGTGCTTGAGAAATTAAATTATACTCACACAAACCTTCTTGGGTATAATTCAACCTCTCATGCATTCCACCTACCTTCTTCATAAATATGTTCTTACAACCCTCTATACGGCCCCCATCTGAGAAAATAAAAAATAAAAAATTTGCAGGAGATCTTGGTCACTTACCAATCTCTCCCACACGTTGAATCGGCTTATACATGCTCTCTCAAAACTCGTAAAATCAAATACACATGAATTATGAGCTCAAATCATGCAAGTACAAATGATGTGGAATTATGGGCTCCATGCCCATATATAAGCCCCTTTTCCAAACTTCAAATCCACCGTTCAAGAGCCCAGAAACTTTATTTTTTTTCACACCATTTGCAGCAAAGAGATTATGACTTTATCATCTACATGTTGGTATCACTTATTATGTATATCATTATGACAACCCAGGGAGCCATCTCCTCACCCTAGGAACATGTGCATTCATTATTATTGTTATCAAATAATTTTCATATGTTATTTAGTATCAGATATTTTCATGTCGGGTATTTTTTTTGTGTGTGTGCAGGTACTTGTTATGAAGACATCCAACCCATTCAGTCTTGGCCATATTATGGCCCCTTTAGGCATATGTTCAACATTGGCATGCAATCAATCCCTCTACAAACATTTTAATCTCCTATCCATACCCTCTAACATTTACCCTTACGATCCCCACACCTATCTCTATGTTACCATCACCTCTATTGCATTCAAGTACTATCAATCGGTATCATTCTCACCTACATGAGTTGTCCCACAGATATATTTCCCTTCAAAAATTGACACTCATTATATTCTTTCCTATAGGATTTGAATTCTTGATAGTGTTTCATCTCAAATAATGAGCCTCATACTTCTTCTCATCATGTTTCTAGCCTACCCATGATGGACTCCGAAATCATATTCTTCTAGTTACATTAAAAGAACCTATGCATTATCATTAACCCTCCATCTCATCCAACATCAATCTTCCATCTACATGGTCATCCTCCATTCATCTAAATGATATATAAACCCAACCATGGGGCCCCCACCTTTCATCAGTTACATACCATTACTTGACCCCAAGAAGGTTGTTGGCACAGGGGCAGACCCAGGGTTCAACGCTACAACAGTGCACCAACAAAAACCTAACTATCGGCCCTTTAGGAAACACATGTGAATCAAATGAAGTCTTACTCGAGGTAGAGGCAGGGGTGGTTGCAGGACTCATATGTCTGCAACCTTAGCAAGGACACTGATCTACAATTACAACACCTTAACAAAGCACTTGGTAGTTACAGTTCATCAGTATTTAACCAGTATCTACTTCACAGATAAAACCCTAATAATAGAGCAGCGCAGTATTCACACAGATCCAATATAATCCAGCACTAAGCACATCAACATAGATCATATCTAAAATTCATTCACATTATTAAGCAAAAAGAATTAATAGATCTATCTATCATTCATCTATACCAAAGAAATTCAGCAAGTAAACACATAAACACATCAATGCATCGCACAAAGCATAGAAACACGGGATATATGTGGTTCACCCCCACCCTGGGGCTACGTCCACCAACTCTTCTTCTATTTTATTATCTTTGGTCAATCAGCTACATGCACAAAGCCACAAGATCCTACTCCACATAGGATAGGAGATCTGCGCACTTCTCTAGATCCCCCTTCCCTGAGTTACATCACAAAGCCTTTCACAGTCTCTTACAATCACTTGCACTTAGCTCTACAAGTCTCACACAGTATGCACAAAGAAATTACACTTACCACTTGCACTTAGGACCTAGCATCATGTAGATGCATATCTCCTTGCATCACCTAGACATCTATTTATACATTACAAAAGGGGCCTAAACATGGGTAAACCCATGCATCGACATCCCCATACCTGTTACATAAGCCCAAAACCCAAAATGACCTAAAAAGGGGTTGAGATCCCACAATCCCTTCTTCGACTTGTGCTCCACCTTCAACATCCTGTTGAAGTCCAAAAAGTAGGTCAAACCTAACCAAGGATCCTCAAAACTTGGTCAAGGGCCAACAGGCCCCAAAAACACACATGTGACTTGTCCCAAATCCCTCTGGTCTAGGTAGCTCTGCTTCAAAAGCATCGAGCTTGGCTCGAGTTGCTTCGACCTGTTGTTGTGCCATGGCCTCTTGTTTGGTGAACTCTTGGATTACTGCTTCTTTGAAAAGTCCCTCTAAGCATTGTTCAGCTGCAGTGATGACTTTCTCCAGTTTTGTTCCTCGTCCTTCAATATCTATGAATAGTTGGCAAGCCTCGTCCTGAATTGGTTGGAGTCTCTTAGTCACTTCCATTACGTTGCTCTGAATGGTGTGGACCTATTGTTGGGAATTGTGTTGTTCTTGGGATCGCTTCATCCTTTCAACTGCTGACAGGGGCTTCAACTATGCTTGTATTGTTTCTTCTTGTTGCTTTTCCTTCTGGATCTATCAATCCAATGCCTTTAATTCAAAATCCTCAGTTAGTCGTTGATAATTCTGGGCACTATGATCACTTAGTTGTTTACATTTCATGGCGAGGTCCTTGATTCTTTCAAATGCACTTTGAGAAGTTGCTTCTCTTTGATATTGTACATCTGGTAGAGTGTTGGGCACTGTTCAAAGCTCTAAGTCTAATATTCTTTGTTGTAGCTGCTAGATAGCTTCTGCGAGTTGTGCTACTTGATGCTCCACTGGGTCTTATGCCTTTGGCTCTAAGCCTGTCACAGAGCGAAGTGATATATCGACTGCTTCTTTGACTCCCCACTGTTTTGTGAGAAGATGTTCTTTTCTTTCTTGGCCTATGCTCTCTCTTCTTCAAACTTGGCTTGAAGGTCCTCTTTCTCCTTTTGTGCAACCTAGCATTGCTCTACTATTTATTCTTGTGATTTCTTCAGGGCCATTGTGGCATGTTCTTTCTCTTCTTACACTCAACGAAGGCAGGCTTCGGTAGCATCAGCTAGTCTGTGGAGTTGGGAAGGCTCATCCCCTCACTCTGTTTCATCTGATGGTGGGGGCACAATGGATATTGTGCGACTGGAGTGAAGGGCCTGTTGTACCCCTCTCATCTCTGTTGTGATTATGTCATACAAGGCTTCTTTCTTGGCTTCATTGTTCTACAAAATGTCCTATGAAGCATTTGATATGGCTACGATGATGAAATCAAAGTCATCGATTGTGAGTACAATCTGAAGCTTCAGCTTGCTTGCTTTGGATTTCTTTCGCGACATAGGTTCCGTGGGGGAAACCTTCCTTTTCTTCGATGGATCTGCATCATCAAGGGGGTTCTGTGGTGGGGTTACTTCACCTAACTCCTGCTTATCTTCATCCCCTGATTTGTTTTCTTTCCCCTCTTTGTCCACCTCATCACCTCCTCCTCTGCCAGGTGAATATGAGGCAGTCTCTTTTGAGGTGTTTCTCAGTTCATGTACATCTTCGTTTTTCTTCCTTCGGCTATTGTTGGGTGCATTATACTCCTCGTGTGTAACTATCAGGCTTCCAATGAGGTTTGGTTCAGACAATTATACCTTAGCAACTGGTATAAGGAACTCTTCGAGCCAGTCCTTAGTGATTTCTTCCAGGTCCTCCTCGGTGAGCTTATAGTATGACTGGAGCTCTTCTTTATTCTCATCTACACGCACAGTGATATATATGAAATGCCTATCTGCGTGAAACTTCATAAGGGGTCTGAACCTGTATAGACTGTTTGGCATCATCCGGGGGAACGATTAGATAGCCCTTTTTAGCTGTAGGTAGTAGGTATGTCATACTGCATTTGATTTCCACTGTTTTCCCATGTCGCTTGAATACCAAAGCATGGTGAACTTTGCAGCAAGTGGTTCAAACAACTCAATTTCCAGTAAGGTCACACCTTCCAACATCTCCCAAGTTGTAAACGTGATGAGGATCAGTAGCCAACTAAAGTGGAACTCATAGCCCTGATCCTAAGCTTCGCAGAAATTGACTTCTATCCAGTTGACTAAGTACTCCACCCAATTCATCTGTAATCCCTCCACGCACTTTCCTGTGAGGTCAACCACAAACCCTGTGACCTACGTGGGTCTGTTCTTTCGAACTAGCTTACCAACAATCAACTGGAAAGCGAGGCACACTGCACCATTCTGAATGTAGGCTACCTTGTAGCCTCACGTCCCCTTCTCTACATCGCCATATATGTCTTTAATCTTCTGTGCCAGGGTGTAGTTTGCAGCCTTCCCCGAGTAGAAGTCCTGCGGGTCAGGTCCCTGCATGCTCAATCCGATGATCCTATGGATCAGGGTCAGATCGATGGTAATATGCCTGTCTAACCATAAATAATCGTCATGGAAGCACGACAACAGGATTTTAACGCACGCATTAACCTCCTAGTGCCTTTCAAAGTGTGGGATTTTCATGACATTAAGGATAATGGATTGTGTGATGTTCATGGTCCATGGTTGGGGCATGATCTTCAATCTCTTTCTCTTCATCCTAGTCAAGTACTTGTGAGGCGCGAGCATGTCATAGGTCTTGCGGTCCCCTAGATTATAGTCACTAATATTTAAGGTTGGAATCCTCTCCAACTGTGATCTGACTACACATATCCCCTTCAGGAGGTATGTCGTGATGACTGTGTAGTCGAATTCCCTTGGGACACTATCATGATTCACCACACTGGATAGAGGTGGGATGTGATTAGGAAGAACAGACGGGATTAACTTCACATTCTCTAAGTCATATATGTGCTTGTTTTTTTTCTCATATGCAACGCAAGATGGTCTAGATCCACGAGTAGTTGACGAGGAGGCTTGCACTCCTTGTGTTGATGAATCTTGAACTCCTGTGGACATCACTCTCTCTTCCATAAGGTCGATTAGAAATTCTTCGATGACTTTATCTGTGGTGCTAAGATCTTCTGACATACACGCTTATATCGGATAACTCGGGTGGATGACTGAATTCTCAAAGCAATGGAACGGGTGTCTATCTCAATACACAATGCGGTAACAATGAGTTCTCTTTTTGGCTTGGATACAATTCGAAAAAAAATTATCGGTGCAACAGTCAACAAAATAAGTAGACAGTGATGTAACAGATATTCTCTAGTGGACAAGAGGCCTTCATCAATGCAATTATGCCTGTTACGGCGCGGTCCCAATGGTCCAATGGTGAGATTTTTGGTCATAATTATTGTTCTAACCATTCGGAGAAGTCGGCTAATGATTATAATGATTTCAACAGCTATATCACTCCACCATGAAGAAGTGCCATGTTGTTTTTTTCTGATATCCTGACAAGTTCTAGTTTTGCAAACCTTCCCTTTCCGAAGTCCCCTCTGGGACCTTCTGTAACTTTTCTATCTTTTCTCTCTTCTTACTGAGTTTTCTATCCTTATTCTCGGTGATCTTCGTCTTGATATTCCTCTTTCCATTTTGATTCTTATCTCCTTTTGGTATAGTAACTTCACGATGTTGAGATTCTTCTGTAGGGTTCAAGGGAAATACTTCTTCTTTCCCTGGGGTAGGTGATTCATTCTTCTATGAATCTTCTTTTGTTCATTCAACTTCGACATCCAAGTTTTTGGTTTTAAATAGCTTCGATCTGTTCTCTTGTTCTTCAATCAAGTGCGTTATCCTCCTAGTCATGAAATATTTTAATTCTTGCTTCTTTTGTTCTAACACTTCCTCTTCTTTTCTTCTGGTATGATTTCTCTCAATCCAAGTTTTTCCTAATAACATAGAAAATGGGGCGTTGTTCTCAATAAATTTAACAACCTCAAAATATTCCTCTGTCGTAGTTCCATGAGCACTCATAACTACCTGGGTGAGTCTTCCACATAGGGTTATCAGCTCTCCTCTAAATAATCCTATTCCTCCTAATGAAGGAATGATAGCAGGATTTCCTAAAATTTCTCAGGTTCTTTCTGTCATAATATTTGTCTGTGTTTCCTCATCTAGAACACATTCTATGTTGAAGTCTCCTATTCATGTTTCTATGCACTCTTTTTCTTTGAAGATATCTGATAAGTTGATATTTCGATGATCATTCAGGGTTTCTTTCATTTGTAGTAATACAGTCTTTTATCCTTTCTGGGGTTCTGTTGTGGTCTTAGTTTCTTGATCTTCCTCGGGGTTTTCTTGTCTCATATTCATTCTTTCAACCTTAGCAATCATTCTAGAGAAATCCAAAACTTCATGATCCATAGCTTGACAACAAAGACAACTTGGTCTTCTACCAGGGAATTCTTTAGAAATATGTCCCAGTCTTCTACAATTAGAACAAATATTTAATATTCTTTTTCCTTGAAATGATCCCCAACCTTTCCTTTACTGCGCACTAGGATCGTAGTAACTAACCTGCAAAAAAAAAAATCTAGGTTCCTGCATCCATTTGTTAGTCCAAACATTCCTTTTATGCATAGGAATAACATATCTTTCATTATTTTAATCAGATATACTCATATCAAACCTTCTTTCATATAGTTGTGCCCTACTTTTCAATCTAGGAAAAAAATTATCAAACATATCTAGATCCATACTTTTGAAACAAAAATTTCCACTTATCTTTCCTTTTTCAATCAAAATTTTTCATTGTTCTTGCCTTTAACAAAGAACAAAGCCTTCAGATCTTACCTCTTTTCTTCAAATCTAACTTTTCTTCTTATCATAGAGCTTCACAAGTTAGGTAGACTATTGCGCACTAAAGCAACAGATCTACGCACGGATCTTTCTTTTCTTCAGTTCCCAGCAATCACAATTTCAATTCCCAACAACATAACCATTTTTTGGCACAGGGGAAGACCCAGGGTTCAACGCTAAAACAACACACCAACAAAACCCTATCTACCGACCCTTTCGGCAACACCTGTGAAGTAGATGAAGTCTCACCCGAGGTAGAGGCAGGGGTGGTTGTAGGACTCAAATGTCTACAACCTTAGCTGGGACACCGATCTACGATTACAACACCTTAAAAAAAAACTTAGCAATTACAGTTCATCATTATTTAACCAGTATCTACTTCACAGATAAAACCCTAATAACAGAGTAGCGCAGTATTCACACAGATCCAATATAATCCAGCACTAAGCACATCAACATAGATCAGATCTAGCATTCATTCACATTATTAAGCACAAATCATTAACAGATCTATCTGTCATTCATATATACCAAAGCACTTAAGAAAGTAAACACATAAACACATCAATACATCGCACAAAGCATAGAAACACAGGATATATGTGGTTCACCCCCACCCTGGGGCTACGTCCACCAACTCTTCTTCTTTTTTATTATCTTCGGTCAATCAGCTGCATGCACAAAGACACAAGATCCTACTCCACGTAGGATAGGATATCTTAACACTTTTCTAGATCCTCCTTCCCCGAGTTGTAGCATAAAGCCTTTCACAATCTCTTACAATCACTTGCACTTAGCTCTACAAGTCTCACATAGTATGCACAAAGCAATTACACTTAACACCTAGCATCATGTAGATGCATATCTCCTTGCATCTCCTAGACATCTATTTATACATTACAAAAGGGGCATAAACATGGGTAAACCCATCGGCCAACATCCCCATAAATTTTACATAAGCCTAAAACCCAAAAGGCCCTAAAAAGGGGCCATGATCCCGTGATCTATACTTCGACTTGCGCTCCGCCTTCGACAGCCTCTCGATGTCCCAAAAGTAGTTCAAAAATGACCAAGGATCCTCAAAACTTAGTCAAGGGACAACAAAGGCCAAGCCATAATTCAATGGGGCACTCATATTAGTTTGTTTATTATCAACCCGAATTATTCTTTATTCAATTAATAATTGTATAAAGCACCTTTTGATTTTCCGCAAATTCATAAATGTTTTCCATCGTAGTCAATGGTGTTTTTTCCCTTGGAAAAAAGAAACCCGTGTCACCCTTGGTTGGGGATTCCCACTTTCATATTTATTTATATCCTTCTAGTGGCCAAAATCCCAAGTATCACATACATCTTTTTCCCAAACCTTTGTATTTTGACCTATCCTACATCTCTTTGCAATCTCATCCACTCAGCACAGTTTAGCCAATATCAAGTCTTCCCCGTGACACCATATCATGTTTTATGATTGATGTCATCCATCCATATAGCCCCAACCAAGGGAATTTCTTGAGTCCCATATATTCCTAACTTTGTCCATGTTACTAGTTCATCCATCTTCTCCCCAATACAATTCCTGACACCATTTTGATCAATTGATGTCAAGAATCCCTTTTCTTTTACAGTTGTGGCTCCCTACCTGTCGACATCAACACAAATTTCCAGGAAGGTGGTAGTATTTTTACTCTCAGTACCTCATCAATGACGATTCTTGGAAGGAACAGAAATATTCCTCATTTCTTTCTAATTTTGTTGACCCCCATTGTTATCACTGAAATTTCGTCCGCAAAATGGTTACAAGAATTCAGCATCGTCAAACAGTTATGAGGTCATCCATGGACCTGAATTAACACAAAATAATTCCCAAAGGGTCAAAACTATACAACTAGTGAAAAAATTAAAGGGCGATATGAAGACACAGGGCACGCACGCACATGCACGAAATAGGAATGCATAAATCGTGCACATGTGCACGATGCGCGACTGTTTTCGCAAAAAGCAGCGCACCTGAGAAATGGCGCATTTATGAGATTGGTTGGCCTCCCACCCACTTCTGGTTCAGCTTCCAAGTTGATTTGACACTCAAATATGGAATGGATTCGACTCGGTGACTGGTCAAAGACCTAGAAATGCCCTAATTAGCCTCTTTACACACTACAAACTAGTTGGACAATAACTCAAAGGAATGCTATAAAAAGGGCATGGATACACTTCATTTTTCAAGGAATTAATAGAAAAGTTATGCTATCATTATTCTCTTGAGGAATATTCTATCCTTTCCAAGAGTATACTTGCATTATTTCATTGGGCAATCCATCTCACCCCTTGAGTGGATTAGCAAAAAATTATTTCACCATTTTCATTTTCATTTTCAAGAGTTGTAAGAAGAGCTTATTTGTGGGGATCCAAGAGCCCTCCCTTGGAGGAAGAAGGGACTCATAGTCCTCTTTCTTCTCAGTGTTTTCTTTCACTAATATCAGCCTTATCATTGGTGACATGGGTCTCATTGTTCCTTTTGTCCTTATGTCCCTATGTTTATCAATTTAGTTGTTGTTTTATTTCTTAGTTTAATTCTTAGTTATTGTTTTATGTTTCTTTCTCTAACCCTTTTCCTTGCAGTTGTCCTGCTTAGAAAACCCAACTAAGCTTTCAAGCACCTCTATTTTTCTCACTAAGGTGACAAAAGAGGTGCAACAGATTGGCGACTCCACTGGGGAAAGGTATCAATTTCCTACCCCATTTGGGTTTTTCTAGCTCTTCTTTTGGTTTATTTAACTTTCAGGTGCATTAACCAGCCTAAGCCGACCTGCCAATCATCCAATTCCAAGGTGAATTGAGAGAATTCCACCCGGAATTTTCATTCACGACCGTGTGTCACCTGTGCACGGGTTTTGTGGCCCACAGACACGCATCGTGCGCACATGTGCTCAAATCACAGTTATGTTCTGCGCACGTGTGCACATTAACTTTTTTCGGTCTGCGCTCTGTGCACCTTTGTCTCCACTAAAACCCGTGCACTTGTGCAAAAAATTTCACATTGCAAGGTTCTTGAGATTTGGGGAAGGCCATTAGCCTTCTTAAAAGTGATTTTCTACATGTTTTAAGCTGCACCACACTTAGTCCCCTCTTCATAAAAAGGGGTTAGTCAAAACACATAGGCACTTAGGGGGTTAAAATCATTATTTCCTCCTTTGCTTTCATTTTCGCCACATGGATGGCTTGTTTTGGCTAAAAATATAAGTTGGAAATCATTTGTAATCACATCTAACTTGCATGGGACTAGAAGTTGGATAAAAATCTCTTATTATGCTCTTCTCTCGCGCCTCCAAGCGACCTTCAGAATCAGAAAAAGATTGTGAAACAATTTCATCTCCCTTAAGAAGATTAAAACCTTTAGGAGAGGACAACGGCCCTTCTTGGGACTCCTCTTAGTTTATTTTTTCAAACACATCTTAATATTTTAACGGGCCCATACATGCCCACATGCTAAAAAGATAGGATAGTATTGAAATTTACTTTCTTAGATCAAATCACTAGGGAAAGTTTAAAGGTTTTGTAATGTGACAATACATGCCCACATGATCACAATCTAGGATAGTTTCAAATATTTTCTTAGATTACATCACAATAGGGAGTTAAAGGAATAGTAATGGACCCACATGTCCACATGCTAGCTTCCTAGGGACTTTTGAATTACGCAAGGTTGTACCAAAAGCACTTAGTTAATTAAGTAATCAACACTTGTAAGGACCAAGTGAAGTCCACATGCAGCAAGGTGACACCTAATTCATTAAAAAATTGGCACACTTTCACTCATTCACACACAAAAGTCACTTATCACTCACATAGCTTCTTCTTGAAACATGGAGGTTAAAGTAATTTTCCTCCAAAGGGATTCTGAAACACCCCACCCTTTTCTTGACGAAACTATCCACTCCCATTTAATTTCAACGAGGTTGGTACACACCCCCAACCTCTCAAAAAAACTACATCTAAACTTTTTCTAAAAACTCACTAAGTTTTCCTCCATAGGAGGTGACAAAAGAAATGTTTTAGTCTAGGTAGGATTTCGGGGATAGGCATTCAAATAACTCCCCGTTATCTGGTTCTCACATTGTCAAAACCATAGAAGTTGTCAAATAGGGAACTGAAAATCCTCCACGTCAAGTGTTCCTAACACTATAAGGTAGGGAGATACCCATGAAGGGTTGAAGGCCGAGGTCTGGTTGTTCTGTGCATCCCCCTTGAGGCACCCACCTCTTGGACGGGATCCAGCTCGTGACCCATTTCTTAGGCCGAAAATATAAATGTTGCACTTTGACCGACGTACCTAGTGACCAAATTTTAGGACATCTACCCAGGTGGAAATTGTGGGTTGCAATTGCACCTTGATCATATTTTGTTTGGCTATTGGGAAATATCGCCAGATCTTTTGGGATATGCCCCCTTTACCCCTCATTATAATCGATTATTTCATCCTTCACTAGTTTCTCTTCTGGTGACTTCAGACCCCACTGTTGAGTACTATTGGAAGGTCCAGTGCTATTTGAGAGGAAGGACGTTACATCTTTTAGGACATGAGCATTTGTTTTCTTTTATTCCCCACGTGGACAAAACCCACTTATCCACATATATGCTTCTTTTTCAAAACACTTTATGTATGATGCACTTTTGATTACATTTTGATTTTGATATATATATTGTGTAAAGTTCAAAATTTGCAACAAAGGATCTTGTTTCTTTATTACTCTCATCACCATTTGCACACATTCACTCAGTTAGTTGGACATCATAGGGGACCCATAGAATCCCTTTCGTTCCCGACACTTGATAAACCTCCCTCCTATCTTAGGGGGAGTGTCTGGTCTTGCCCACTCATCGGCACCACCGTCTCACACTCCAGTGAGTGTCAGTGTCTTAGGATCAGCCTTGATTGGTTCCACATTACTTTCTTCCACTTCCCAAGGTCCTTCGTCCATTCGCTCTCCTTTACACAGAAGCGGGGGGCCAACTTCCTCTCAAGGGGGAAGTACCAACCCACCTAGCCCCCCTCCAGGGTCAGGTTCACAACACACTCACACCATGGTGGGAGCTAATCCTAAATCAACACTCCTGATGCCATATTTGGCCTCTCTTAACATACTAGATCTATGCAAACTCACCAATGATCCTATATTGTATGATCCCACATGGCCTGCAGTGCCCACCAAACTACCTTCAGACATACCCAAGTTTGAAGGAAAGGCAGGATATGACCCTGCCAACCATGTCATGACTTTTCACCTATGGTGCTCTTCCAACAGCATTATGGATGATTCCATGAGACTGTGATTATTTCAATGAACACTCACTGGCCCATCAGCCAAATGGTATGTAGATGAAAAATCAGGGTCCCATGCGACTTTCGAGTCCTTGGCCAAAGAATTTTTTACCTTCTTCCAATTACCAATCCACCATGACAATGGTCTGGAACTACTCTCTAATTTCAAACAAACCTTAGCCACACATATTGTTGATCACATTCACAAGTGGAATAGGCAACGTAGTTTGTGCAAAGAAGAAACCACCAAACAGCAGTGTCTTGATTGGTTTCTTAGATCACTTGTCTCTCTCCTCGGTAAGGATGTAGCTTCCAACTTCCCTCAATCAGAAGAAGAATCCATCAGTAAGGCTCAACAATACAACCTCATCTATTCATAGTCAGGGTACTTATACACTGTACTCCCTGATCTCCCAAAACCTGTGCCGTTTGGCCAAGACAAACCCAGGATGTCTCACTCAGCAGACGGATTGATTGGTAATACCACTCACCACGGTCCACAACCCCAACAACCACCAATGTATGGAACACCTCAATATCCATCGGCATATGGGGGCACCTCTTATTACCCCCCACACCCTTATCAACAACCATACCCTGTTGTTATGCCTCCATCCATCAGTGGGCCACTGCCAGCACCCCCCATACACCCACCTATTCAAACAAGTTTTGGTACCCTCTCTACCTCATATTATAGTACTAGAGAAAGAACCATGCCTTCCTATGTACCTTATGGATCGTTACCCCCACAGAATCCATACTTTCCATTTCCTGGTCCCCCACAACCCATCACTCCCCCACATCCTCACGCTGGGGTGAATTTTGTTCAACCCTCTCTCGTTCAGCAATATCAAAATTTTGAATAGCTAAATACAGAAAATCCAACCCACCCGTCGAATCATGCCAAAAAGAAAGGAATAAAATGAACAACAACAACCCAGGTCAAAGCAGGAATCAACCCCAGCAGAACCAACCTACTGGGGGGAACCAGAACCAAGGGAACCAGAACCCCTAGGGGGGAAATAATAATAGGCATCAAGGGAGAAATAACAATAATGTTAAAACCAACTTACCTTGTTCCCTTTGCGATGATTTTAGTCATTATACTCATCATTTCCCCCAAATCGTTGATTTCAAACGAATGAAAGACTCAAGCAGTCTACCACATCCTCCAGCACCGCCTGCCCCTCCAGGACACGCAGCCTCCCCCACCTCAGGTGGGACAGTACCTCAATCCAAACAATCTAGCAGATCACATGATCCTCCTCCCTAGTGAGGAATAAATCCTTCTGCAAACACGTAATCGTCAGTATCATGCAACCACTGAGTCCCCTCCCATTCCTCCAAAAACAATCCCCGCACCAATGGGACCCCCGTTGGTGATCCCTCTCCCTAACACAGAACCACCTCTTCACATCCCTCGCATCCCATTGCGCAGGAATGTCCACAACCCACAGGCTAGGGCAACTCATAATTACAGTTTGGTTGATGACTTAGCACAATTCCAGGCTAACATGTCAGTCTTAGAAGTCCTTCAGACTTGTCCCACTCAGCGAAAATCATTACTTTCTGCCTTGGGGGAAGTCGAACCTGCAGATACTCAACTCATTACATTTTATCTCGATGGAAGAGAATCTTACCTTCCCGCTTTGATCGCTTTTCAAATCCCAGTGAAAATACGGAACATTACAGTTCATTGGTGTATCATCGATGAAGGTGCATCTACATGCATTATGTCCAAATCTGTATGGTAGAAACTTGGTTCCCCTGTACTCATACCCTCTTCCATTACCTTACGAGCCTATGATGGATGGTCGTCATCTCCTGAAGGGCTCTTCCAATATGTCCCCGTAGAACTCGGGGGAAAGACTATTCTCATTGACATTAAAGTTATCGACACCCCACTCAATTATAATATCATGTTCGGTCGTAGCTACATGTACACTATGAAGCCAGTTGCCTCATCCGTCTTTTGAACAATGATGTTCCCCCATAATGGGAAGATCGTTACCATTGACCAGGTCTCACATTATGAGCCTAACCCATCTGCCAACATCGATAACATTCTTCCTCTCATCCACACATGTCATGATGCCTACCCACTCATCGAAATGGGTCCCGAAATTTTCAAAGATCCATCATTGTTAGAAACTTACCATGGAGCACCACTTCTCCTTCATCCTTCCAATCAAGTATGCATTGTATCATCTAACGAATACCCTTAGAGGATACCCTTCCTCCTAAGGAGGCTTCTATCATATATAATGTCCCACTAGTCGCAGAACTCCCCCCTCACGAGCCTCCTATGAACTCGTCGACCCCACCAGTCCACGATTTCCCCTCTCCCCAAGGCCATATCCCAGTTTGGGAGACAGTTCCCCAAGACATTACTCAAATCCCCTTCTTTTACCCTCCACCTGGCGTCGAAGCTTTCCAAGTAGCCGCAACACTTACCCACCCTAATATGGTGTTAGTAATTCCATTTTGGTATTTACATCCACTCGAGATGATCCCTCGACCATCCCTTCCCCCCCAAATGGAAGGAATCCCAATGATGATTCCCATACTCACTCTCACCATACCCCCTACACCCCCACTCATTAACCCCCCTACCACAGCTAGGGGCAGGAGAAAGAAGAAGGAGCCCACAGCTCCACTTCCTCTGCACATCCAATGTCCTTGCATGCTATGTGAGAAAGAGGGACACCAAACCAACAACTACCCATCTCTACCAGAGTTACGGAATTTGATTCCACTCAATCAAACTCCCTCAACACTCACCACTATAGCAATTACTGCCTCTACCACCCCTCATTCAAGTAGTAAAGGGTTGCGAACCAAATTTGCTTGTGCTATATGTTCAGAATATGGCCATTATATCCACCATTTCCCATCACTGCCACGCTTTTGGCAGACATTAGCTTTTGTATGCCAAAGCTTTCAGAGCGAACCCAGTCCAGCTATGTCATCCATACCAAAAATCACTGACATCAATTATGTCACAACTTCAGTCAATGAATGTATGAGATTCCCTTGCTCTCTATGTGAATCCTTAGATCATTTTACATACCAGTGTCCTATGATCAGTGAATACAGGCAACGCCAATTGACCCTGCTTCAAAGACCCACAAAATCGATAGTTGACCTTACCTCGTCACTAGAGATTCTTCACGTCATTTCTCCCGAACCCGAGGCCCTTCCAACGCCTCCATGGTTCTTGGATGACTTATCTGAGGATTCACCCCCCAATCCCCCCAACTCTCCCGCTCATTTCCCTATGAAAATTTTACATCCAACTACCACGGGTACTCCTCAGTACTTCGATATTTGTTTTATGTCGAGTGAACCATCGCAATTTCCTTTGTCGTTCCCCCTGATTCTTCATCACCAGGGGGCAGCCACATGACAACAGACACCGATATGACTCTTCATGACCCCTTGTATTCCTGCCAATTCCATTGTGACAAGGAAATACTAGAAGAGTTAAACAACCCTGACTACCCATGGGATGCGCTACACCATCGCGGACTCTTCTTTCCACAAAAATCCTCCACGCATCCTAACTAACACCCCATATACGCGGTTGAAACCAAGGATTTTATCCCATCAGATCCTATCGACTGGTTCAAACACCCCATTCCTACCCCTGATGCTTTTGAAGAAGGCAACATGGCCAACATTTCCCCGACCATTAAAATCGACATTTCCATAAAAAAATGGCATCATCGAGGAAATCACCATTGGGGCCGCTTGCACTCCTCAAGAAATCACCGCCTATAAATCCCTCTTCCAGGAATATCGAGATATTTTTGCCTGGTCATACACGGAAATGCCTGGCCTCGATCCCTCTATCGTCAAACATCGCATCGACACCTGGCCCGACATTACACCAGTTCGTCAAAAACAACAACCGCTACACCCATCCAAAGCAACGGCCATCAAAGCCGAAATTGACAAATTACGCGCAGCTGGGTTTATCTACCCCATCGCCTATACCTCATGGGTTTCCAACCCTGTACCCATTAATAAAAAATAGGGCACTATCCACGTCTGCACGGACTTTCGTGATCTCAATCATGCATGTCCCAAAGACAACTTTCCAATGCCTTTCATCGATCAAATTATCGATGACTGTGCAGGCCACGAGGCTCTATCCTTCATGGATGGTTTCTCTGGTTATAATCAAATCCAAATCCACCTCGCCGATCAATACAAAACCGCATTCACTACCCCTTGAAGTACTTTTGCATATTGTGTCATGTCGTTTGGCCTAAAGAATGTTGGCACAACTTTCCAACGAGCTATGACATACATTTTTCATGATTTGGCTCATATCATCCTCGCATACTTGGATGACCTCACCGCTCGATCCAAGAAATGCACCCAACATCTTGATGATTTACGGATCATCTTCCAACGGTGCCATCAATACAACATCTTCTTGAATCCCCTCAAGTGCATATTCTACATCACCGTGGGGCAGCTCCTCAGAGTCATCATTTCCCAAAGTGGTATTACCATGGACCCCCTCAAATTCCAAGCTATCACCGAAATTCCACCTCCCCGGAATTTACGTTAACTCCAGAGCCTCTAAGGCAAGGCTAACTTTCTACGGCAATTTGTCCCAGACTACACCACTCATGCACATGGTTTCCTTCGCTTACTATTTCACAACATCCCATTTTACTGGGATGAACATGCCCAACAATCATTTGACGATCTTAAAATGGTGCTCTCCAACGCCCCTTTAATTAGTGCACTTGACTACAATCGCAACTATATCCTCTACATATCAGCATCAGTTGTTTTAGTAGCAGGAGTTCTCGTTCATCTAGGTGATGAAAATCATGAGAATGTCATTTATTACGTTATTAAAAACCTCTCAGGGCCACCCTTGAAGTATAAACACGAAGATAAACTCACTCTTGCAGTCGTCCTCACAGTCTAGAAACTACATCACTACATTCTGCTTCGCACAACTAAGGTTGTAGCAGATTCCAACCCTATGCAATACTTTCTTAGTCGTCGACAAATTAACGGAAAATTTTCCCAATGGATCATTATCCTTCAGGACTATGATCTTGAATTCTCAACACCCAAGAGCAAGAAAGCCCTCGTTCTCACCGAACTTGTCACAACCCTCCCCTCTAACACAACCAGTGCCCCCGTCAATACCGACTTTCCCAACAAACACCTCTTTTACATCACTTTGGATGACCCTTGGTACGGCGACCTCCTCGTCTACCTCCGAACTCAAAAGTTTAGTAACCACCTTTCATGAGATGATCGTCATCGTATTCACCACCAGGCTCCCCTCTACCTCCTCATCGGAGACATCTTATACCGGTGAGGGGTCGACACCATTCTTCATCGATGCCTGACCATTGACAAGGCTGATAGATTCTTGAACGACTGCCATAGTGGTGCATGTGGGGGCCATATTTTAGGAATATCCATTTCTCTGAAGATTATCTGAGTAGGTTACTTTTGGCCTACATTGTTTCATGATTGCATTCATGTCGTGAAACAATGCGAGAAGTGTCAGCTTTACGCCAACAAAACCCAAGCACCACCTTCTCTTCTTCATCCAGTCATCACTGTCGGCCCTTTTTGTAAATGGGGAATTGAATTCATGACTTGTAATCCCCCCTCCAACAATGGACACAAATACATTGTTGTCGCAGTCGATTACTTCACAAAATGGGCAGAAGCTATGCCCACCTTCAACAATACCGCTGACACCACAGCGCATTTTTTCTTTAACCACATCATATCCCACTTTGGAGTACCACTCCAACTAGTTTCCGATCACGGGAAACACTTCGAGAATGAGATTTTCGTCAAACTCTCATCTCGGTTAGGATTCTCCCATGATTTTTCCTCACCATATTACCCTCATTCTAATGGATAGGTCAAAGCAGTTAACAAGGTCCTCAAGACCATGTTACAGTGCATGGTTAATAAACATAAGACCAATTGGCATCATATGTTATTTTCCACGCTATGGGCTTACCGTACGACTGTGAAAAAATCTATTGGTTTCACACCATTTCATCTCGTCCATGGGGTGGATGCCACTCTTCCCATCGAGTGAGAAATTCCCACCTTACACACCACAATTCATCTCTTACCCAACACTGCTCCAATGGAGCAGCGCTTGCTGAACTTAGAGTCCCTAGATGAGGATCGTCGATCTTCATTACAAAACAATAAGGCAGATAAAAAATGATCAAAATCCACCTTTGATCGCCATGTCAACCTTCTCTCATTCCATGAAGGCGACCTCGTCCTTGCTTACGATATCTCTCATGATACCTTTGGTCATGGAAAATTCAAGTCACTATGGCATGGCCCCTACATCATCCAACATTGCCTCACCAAGGCGCATACATCATGGCCTCTCTTGAAGGCCTCTCTCTTAAAGAACCTGTCAATGGGTTACACTTAAAGAAATTTTATGCTTAAATGTAGTCATTCTACTTTAGGTTATTTCTTTTATAGTGGTTTTTGTTTTTTCCATCCCTCATGTCTAAACTATCATTTGTGTTATTGAAAAATGCTTCCTCCACCGGCCTACCACATCGGTTATGCCGACAGCACCAACCGTTGGACACAAAATATCACTTTAGCTGCTTGGGTTCTCTTCACCCCCTCATATGAAATGCTCCATTCGAGCGACATATGTTTGGGTTCAGTGACCAACAACCAAGCCAGATACACTGTCGTCATTGGCCTCCTGGCTGATGCCCAGCATCATCGTATTCATCACCTTAGCATCTTTCTCGACTCTCAACTAGTCATTCTCCAGCTCAACAATGTGTACCGCGTACGTGATCCTTGCCTCTGTCGCAAATACCTGCAAGTTAGAATTTTATCTCGACATTTTGATTCCATTACATTTACACATATTCTAAGACAATTGAATCAAATTACGGATAACTTAGCTAATATTGTGTTAGACTGCCATATATCACATCAATCTACCTCTACACATACATAAACATATCAACAACCTGTCACAGCATATATAGATTAGACATCATCAACACAAAACACATGTAAACACCACATAGATCTCAAAATGTATATTCATGTATATATAAAACGGTCCACAGTGCCATCCAAATGTTTACATACAAAAATACAAGTATCTGCAGGCCAATGAAGCACCTCATTACAAAATGGGCTCACCAGCCTATATACACAAAATCCAAAAATACATAGAGCACCACTCAAGGTGCCTCTAAGGCACCACCTCCTGCCTCTCCCTCAGGCGGTGGTCCCCCACCCACTACTGGTCCCTCCTAACCAGAAGGTAACAGTAGGTTCATAGCAGTACCTGCTACTACTGCTTGTCGTACCACGACCCTCCATGGTGGCAGAATCCCCACACACTTCTCCAACATGCCCTCATCCTAGATATGTGACCACATGCCCTCAGGCACGCCCTGTAACACCGCCTCCAAGTGGCGATGAATGTCCTAAAAATATTCTCTGGCATCCGCCGAAGGAGCATGTGATGGCCCGGCACCTGGGTCATCAAACCGACATCTCCTCACTACTCTTTCAGGGTCATCTGGTCTCACCCCGGTGTCCTCACGCCGACGTCTCTCTCCTACCCGCGGCCCTCCCCGCAGTGGCCTCTCTGGCTCCTGGCAAGCCGACACTCTCCGTAACTCAACCTCGCGCCGGTGAGGTGCCACATCTGCACATACACACAAACAACAGATAGTATCAGCATCTATATCATATACATATGTCATGCTATCTCAAAAAACATATATATATAAATCACAAACATACCTCGATGGTCAAAAACCTCCCCTGGAGGTAACACCATGTCCTGATCCTCCCGGAAGTCAACACTAGCATATGGGAACTGCAAAATCACCTGCGGCATCTACTGCCACACCTGTGCCACCACAACAGTAAATAAGTGGCCGCCCTCGCCACCACCATGGCGAAGCAAAATAGTCTACCACCACTTTAGTCATGGCTCTCGCACCCCAGGCGCACCCAATAAAATCTTAGGGCGCAACATAGGCACCCTCTCCAAAACCTAGGCCACTAGGATGGACCCAAAGGCAAACTCTTCTATATCCATGGACCGACAATGGTCCAGCTACCCTACCATCCTGGCATGCAGCGTAAGCCCCCAGATGAAGTGCTCACTGGCCAGTACCCTCTCCATCACACACAGTTGACCACCACTGATCCGCTGCGTTGCAAGGGACCCATACACTCTCACAATCATCGTTGCTATGCAGTGATGCGCTAGAGAATCCATCGCCCCAATGCTCACAATAGTGCCCGACATAAATTTCACCCTCGAATAGAACCTCTGGCCCACTGTCACTAGCGCCACATCCCTAGGTAGTACTGGCTCTGTCGGTAGGGGCGTTCCCCGAAACGAGAGCCCAGTCAAAAAATATATGTCCTCCACCGTAGTGAAGGCAATCTGCTCTCCCTGTACTATGAAACAATGCAGGTCCATACTCCACATCTGGATAAGGATCTATAGGAGATACTCATGTGCCCATATCAATGGGCACTAAAAGAACTTCAATAGCCCACAGGCTGCCAAAGTAGCACGTACCCCTAGCTCCTCAATAGCCACGGCATCTCTCAGTTGGGACCAATCCCGCTCTCACCAACCAACCGGCATCGTGCACAATGATCGCCTACACACCTTCAGGTATATACTCAGCACTGGCATGTAGTCATTCCCTCTAAATATCACTTGCATCTCCAGTCACACCCCCCGACATCTGCCTCTAGGATCCCCATCTCTGGCTCTGTAGTACCAACACCTCCATTTGAATCTTCGGTACTGTCACCCAGTAGCACTCTTACCCACATGAGTTGTCCCATTATAGCACCCTTTTGCGCCTTTGACACTCATGTTTTTTTTCAAAACCCTTTAGGGATGGGAGTCCCGATAGTCTTACATCATTTCATGAATCAACCACATACTCATTCTCCTCATTTCGCTAGCTTTCCCAATGGACTCCCAGATTATTTCTTCACGGTTCTATTTTTTTTACTGCACCTCCGCAATATCATGAACCCTCCATTTCATCCACAATCAGTTTGCCCATCTACAAATTTCATACAGAAACCCACCCATGGGGCCCCCACCCTCCACCATTTCTCTAAGCGATTTGTGCCCTACCTGGGCCAACCATATTACATCAGCACACCCATTTCTGTATTTGTACACTTATCCCAACGTATTCTTTATTTATTGTACAAATGCCTTCGTTTCCAACATTTGCATTACCCTTTTTTGTCGTCACCTTTCGCGGCCTTCTTCCCTTTTTTGGCAAAATCAACCCATGTCACCCTTGGTTGGGGAACTACTTATCATATACCCTTGATGACATCGTCCATATATTCAGAGTATCCCACAGGCCACTTACCTCTACCCTCTGAGTTTGTTCACTTTGTCCCACCTCTGGCACAACTTATCCCCTTTCTTGTTGTCCCCCTGACACTTGACCTCATTGAATGGTTGTGACCACTTTTCTCTCACATATACCCCAACCAAGGGTTGTCTTGAGTCTTCCTACATCTTGACTTCATCCATGTACCTCCTCCAATTCCTAACCTCACCTAGTAGATTTCACGAATCCCTTTGCTTCTGGGAGTCGCATCCCCCTTTTTGTCAACATCAGCACAATTTTCCAGAAGGGCGACAGTATCTTGACTCTCATTACCTTACCAATGAGAGCTCTTGGATGGCATAGGGAGAACCACAATTTCTCCCTACTATCATTGACCCCCATAACAGTCGACATCAACACTTTATCATGTTACGGTGGGTCTTACTTTGCGACTATTGCAGTTAGTTCTTATACTTGTCGAAGACCTCTAAACTTGGTTGGGCTATCAATGCCTACAGAATCCATGATACTTCTTACAGATGTCATTGCCTACTATTCAGAGTATGTTCCTCCACAGAATTGTATTTTTCCTTTATCACGACCACCCCCTAGGGTGCTGCAGTTGTCTACATCAACACTTCATTCCTCTTTTTAAATTACATGACACGAGCATGGGGCATGCCCACCTCAATTGTACACAATTTATTTTTTACACACCTTATGGAAGGTTGGGTTCTACAGGTTCCCTTCTCCCTCCAACGGGGCACTCCTAACACTCTCACTATTCCTCTCTCTTACAACAGCACTCTCAGTAGAAGAAACATTGATGGATTTCGACTATACGTATGCTCCTAACCTCATCCATCAGGAGGCATATGTTATCACTAAAATTTCGTCTACAAAATGGTTACAAGAATTCAACATCGTCAAACAGTTATGAGGTCATCCATGGACCTGAATTAAAACAAAAGCATTCCCAAAGGGTGTAAACTATACAACTAGTGCAAAAATTAAAGGGCGTTATGAAGACACAGGGCGTGCGTGCACATGCGCGAAACAGGAATTCATAAATCGCGCACATGTGCATGATGAATGACTATTGTCGCAAAAAGCCACGCACCTGAGAAATGGTGCATTTATGAGAGTGGTCGGCCTCCCACCCACTTCTGGTTCAGCTTCCAAGTTGATTTGACACTCAAATCTAAACTGGATTCGACTGGGTGGCTGGTCAAAGACCTAGAAATGCCCTAATTAGCCTCTTTACACACTACAAACTAGTTGGACAATAACTCAAAGGAATGATATAAAAAGGCCATGGATACACTTCATTTTTCAAGGAATTCATAGCAAAGTTATGCTGCCATTATTCTTTTGAGGAATCTTCTATCCTTGCTAAGAGTATACTTTCATCATTGCATTGGGCAATCCATCTCACCCCTTGAGTGGATTAGCAAAGAATTATTTCCCCATTTTCATTTTCATTTTCAAGAGTTGTAAGAAGAGCTTATTTGTGGGGGTCCAAGAGCCCTCCCTTGGAGGAAGAAGGGACTCATAGTCCTCTTGCTTCTTGGTGTTTTATTTCACTAATATCATCTTTATCATTGGTGACATGGGTCTTGTTAGCAACACGGCATCGAGATATCCAGGTCTGCAGGTTGCACGAGGAGCGTCCAAGCGCAACGAACACAAGAAGTCATTTTCGGACTTAAAATCAAGCGAGCGGGAAAAATTATAGTGTCAACGGTCTAGATCCATCCATATGAGCATATCAACGGTTGGCGGGAAATCACGAATAGAAAACTTGCGCCGAAGATAACACAATGGATGGCGCCCATATTGTGTGTAGGGAAAGATAACAGTTGTCCATCCAGAGGACGCGTGGCGTGAGATCTACTAGCGTCGGCGTTTCGTCAATCGGGATTTCGAAGGGTGAAGGTTCCATGTTGTCCTATCTCTCTAAACCATGAACCCCGAAAGCGCCGAAGGCGCTCAAAGTTGAGACCGCAGTATCATGAAGCAATCTGGACTGTCCGTCCACAGGAGACACCTGGAACGCAATTAGGCTCCTCACCTTTTCACTCATCGCAACTCCGACACACAAAGAGCAGCTCCTTCATATCCCCGATGCACGAGGTGTAGGGAGTGTCTAGGGCCCAGGCCTACAGCATCGTCGGGAGATTTCAGAGCCGTCAGATCTAGAGGGACGCGTGGCGCCAGAATAAGCTGTCTCGGCATTTCACTCATCGTGATTTCAAGAAGCAAGGATTAGCCCCTTCATATCCGCGAATGTCGAAAGCACCTTTGAGAGTGAGCACAGGGTCATAGCTCGTGGTCACTTGGGAGAAAAAGAGAGCTATGCAGGAGGGGCCAAAGGCACCAAGTTTAGTTAAAGAGGAGATCATCACGATCTCCAGGTGCCATCGGATTCGATCTCAATCCTGTGTCTCGCTTGGAATAAATGAAGGCATGAACGGGTGGTTGGAACCATCTTTCATTCATTAAGTGTGAGGTATGGAGGGTCTAGCAAGCAATCTTCTCAAAGGGGTCCTGTGTACCATTTTTTCCAAAGCCTCCATGCCGGAGTCTTCGAAGAGACAGAAAAGTCTGTACAAGCTAGCTCGGCACTTAATGGCTCAGCTACCCTCCTTGCAGGAGCCATGCGCAATTAAGATGTTGCGTGAAGAAGGATTTCAGTATGAATTTGACTGAAAAGACACCAAGCCCTAGGTGACTGGGCACGCCTCTATTAGGCAAATTTTCCTGAGTATATAGTCTCAGTCTTTGTATTTTGTAATCTATCGATGGTAGAGCAAAGCTCCCGATTGTAAACTTTTAGCGCAGACTCTAGTTCTCTGGTTATGTATTGGTGTGTAAGATTTCTTGTTTAATGATAGACAATCTTCTCACTCCATTTGGTTTTCATCTCATACTGAGAGAGTCCGTGATCGACCGATTCGTGTGAATGATTGCAATTATGTTATGATAAAGGATTTATCGTTGCATTGTTGTACTCTCGAGTTTTCTGCATTTGAATGTAAGAAGATCTTGCGTTTAGATGTTTTCCTCTACAGTCTGATAGAAACATGTTGGCAGCCAACCCAATTTTTTTCGATTACTCTCGAAAGCTGCCTACACCCCTTGCGGTATCATGACAAATCATTGTCGCATTGTGTTAATGGACATGTGTCTCGTTTTTTCAACCATTACAATTCAATTTCGACTCAGTT
>ML790292.1:265108-284621 GCA_009831015.1 Picea engelmannii | reverse complement strand
TGATCGTAGTTAGTATTTAGTAGTTAGAATAGTTAGCGTAATTTGTAGTTAGTTTAGTATAGTTTAGTTAAGTTTGTTTTATTAGTTTCTAGTTTCCTTAGTTTAGATCATTTAGCTTAAATCACTTTCTCTTTGGTTTCCTTGTGAGACCTTAGAGTGGCCAACGGAGCCGTTAAACTCGTCAGGGTGGTCCATACCAAACGGCTTGGGTTATTTAGACAACCCCGGACCGGTTCCACTCTCCCAGTTGACGGACGGTCATTTTCGCCCGTCAACAAAACCTGATGTTTATGATAGACCCTTGCATCTTTCTGATACACTTCTTCCCCCTACTCACCCTTACTACAACTTACTGTATGAAGTTTATCTAAGACCTCACTTGCTTATGCATGTCTGGCCTAGTTTTGGAGTTAGAACCACATCGTGTTGAGTTGACTTCCATTCGATCACCCCATTAAACAAATCATGACATAAACTGATGGGTGTCGGTCTCTTCTCCTACTTCAATCTAGGGGTGACCTCCGACGCTAACATTTTTGGCGCCGTTTCCGGGGACGAAGTTGAAAATTTTCTCCGGGATTGAATGACATTGAGCCTCTGATTCTAAAGGTGCATCAGGTATCAGAGCCTTTAAATATTGATATTGTGCACCTGGCGACTCCATTGTGAAAACTCCACCATGGTGAACCCACCGTGTTAATTGTGGCTTTCAGAAGTAGACACACGCGGTCTCATCCACAGCTGCCTCTAGCTACACCAGAAACTGATCTAGAGGTGGTTCTCAGAAAAGGAAAGGCCCTTGAACAAGAAGCTTCCACCGCCGAAACAGGTAATCCGCCATCTCCTTCTGTAAGAACTCCATTTTCTCCTCCTCAGTTTCTTAATAGACCTCCTTCAGAGGTTTCCCGTTTCCTAAATTTTGGGAGTGTTCCTGTTGATTTTTCCCCTCCTGGTATGGGATTGGAGGGAGAAATCCTTGTCACTCCCCTCTCCTCTGAAGTTGTACCTTGGCATAGGCCCAGGACAGCAGGCGATTTCCCCACTCCTGCACAAAGAGGAGCGTCTACTGACTTGAGCCCATTAGCCTTCTCCTTAAATCCCCTTTTGTTTCCCATCCCACTCTGAGACTCATTCCCAGAAGCCCCTTCATGAACTCCTTCTCCTCCAAGTTCTCCCCCACCTAATATCCCTATGGCTGGTGCTAATCCCCCTCTAAATAGAATGGATTCCATAGTCACTTCCATATATTCTCCCTTAATCCTACCTCATCCTATGAATCCTCTCCATGCTGGAGATTACTTGAAGTATATGCCCAAGTTCATTGGGGAAGGAGACATAACTGCGGAAGATCACTTGGCTTCTTTCTACAGTTATGCAGACGACCTGAACATTGAAAATCAATATGTCTGGATGAGAGTCTTTGTCCAGAGCCTGGATGGCGAGGTGAGGAAATGGTTTAGAGGATTGGCCCCCGGATCTATTGTTGGGATTGAAGCCCTGGATGGCGCTTTCTTGAGGTAGTGGGGAGATAGGAAGGATTTCATGTATTACATGACAGAGTTCGGGTCTTTGAAGAACATGGATGGAGAGTCTGTCTCTGACTTCTCTAAGAGATTCAATAAAATGTATAATAAAATTCCCGTTGAAATCAAACCCTCAGAAGCCTCGGCAAAGATTTCTTATGCTAGTGTGTTTGGCCCTGATTTCTTTCTTTTATTGAGAGAAAGGAGAGACACCTCCTTAGCTCAAATGAAAGATGTGGCCATAGAAGTGGAATCCAATGTATTAGTAGTTTATAGACTAAGGAACAAGGCCAAAGCAAACAGGAGAAAGGGAAGATCTGAAACCTAAACTTCTAGCCCATCGGTGCCCTACCCGCAAGTGGATGAGCTGACCAGGATGGTGAAGTATCTATCTGCAGAGATGGAAAGGATAAAGGTGGAGGGGAGGAAAGCATACAAGGGCCCCCAAAACGCCAAAAAGAAAGGAGGTTTCAGGAGGCCAAACAATATTAATTCCCTGACTGTGCAAAGGGAGAGGGGAAGAGACAGAGAAGACCGGAAGATTCAGGCCCCTTTCCAAAACAATTTTATGGCCGAGGAAGAAGAAGGGGGAATAGGAGAACTTGATCCTGAAATCCATTGCCTCGGAGAAACTCCTCCTTTTCCTCATCTCACTAAATCAGCATATGAGGATTCCCTCATGGAAAGTCAGCTAAATGAACTGAGCAAGGAAGGCAAGGCTAGTGGCAGCCAAGGAAGGTATGATCTAAGGTCTAAGAGAAAGACAGTAGCACTGGATGTTCCTGAGCAGTCCGCTATAATAGAGAAACCTGCTAATGAAGTAGCAGACAGTCATAGAGGTAAGAAGACCCGATCCCTCTCTCCCATAGTTTGAATTCATGTTCCCGAAATAAGAGAAATCCAGAAGCTTACACCTTCTTTTAATTTTGAGCATGAAATTCAGAAAATCAGAATCCCCATGCCCCTAACCGAGTTGATTAAACATGAAGGGTTCAAGAAACACTTCTCTGAGATTTTACAGTCTAAGATCTCATGCCTTCCCACAGACTCCGTTAATTTGCAAGATGAAAAGCCTGCAGTTATTTTAGGTCCTATGGTATAAGATAGGAATGACTCATCCCCCCCCTTCTACACTTCCTTGAACATCCATGACAAGGTACTGCACAACTGCTTGATGGATTCAGGGGCTTATCACAACCTCATGCCCAAAACTGTCATGGAATAATTAGGGCTAGAAGTCACCCGAACCTATCATGACCTCTATTCCTTCAACTCCAGGAAAGTTCAATGTCTCGGGGTTATCAAAGACCTGGTCGTGACATTGTTTCAGTTGCCCATGAAAAGTGTGGTCATGGATATTGTAGTGGTTGATGTCCCCCCCAAGTTCGGTATGTTGTTATCAAGATCTTGGATAAAAATACTGGGGGGAACTTTGCAGATGGACCTCACATATGATACTATCCCAGTATTTGGAGGAGAGCATAGGAGGCTATATAGGGAAGCCCAGTTGGCCTATATAATCAGTGATGAAGCCAATCCTACCAACCATCCCATTTTTGCCTTGGACACTGATTTAGGTTCCATTTTACTGCAACTCACTCATTCTCTCAAGCCTCCTCTTGAACTCATAAAGTAGCCCACCACTCCTCATGAATTTCCTCCCTCCATCACCCCCGTCTGGAAAATGTTTTTTGATGGAGCCTGTTCCAGGGAAGGCGCTAGTGCTGGGGTGTTTTTTGTGTCTCCTTCTCAAGAAACCATGTCCCTGTCATATAAGTTGGAATTTGAAACCACCAACAATGTGGAAGAATATGAAGCCCTTGTTCTAGGATTGAGAGTTGTAAAGGAAATGGGAATTCAGGAGGTAACAGTATTCGGAGATGCAGAGTTGGTGGTCCAATAGATTAGAAACGCTTATCAGTCTAAGCACCCTCGACTCAGAAATTACAGAAATGAAGTATGGGACCTAATTGAAAATATCTTCTCAGCCTTCAACATCTCTTTTATTCCAAGGGAGGATAATGTTGTGGTCGATTCTTTAGCTGTTTCATCTAGCCAATTCAAGGTCCCTCAGCCGTCTATGGCCACATATGATGTTGAGATAAAATATAGGCCCTTTGTACCAGACAATGTCAAGCATTGGAAGGTATTCGAAGATGATCTGGAAATCGAGAAATTTCTCCAATCTGTTGATGAATTTTCTGTGTTGCACATTGATCAGGATCCTGATGCAGAGGATAACCCTCACCCTGAGGTGTTTTTAAATAAAATTTCTAACCACCAGATCATTCATCTACCTAGCAATCACATTCTGAGGGGACTAATTCCTTTAGAAAGATTGTTCGATGGGAATGATGTGGCAGTAAAATATAGGTTTTCAGGTGAAGATGCAGACACAGCTGAGTGCAACATTGGCACACCGAAGGAGCCTAATTTTGTCAAGTTGTCAAGGAGTTTGACCACGGAACAGAGGACCGAATATACTGAGTTGTTGAAAAAATTTGTTGATGTGTTTGCATGGACTTACGAAGACCTCAATATGTATGACACATCTGTCATTGAACATAATATCCCACTGAAGGAAGAGACTAAGCCTTTCAGGCAGAAGCTAAGACAGATAAATCCCATGTTGTTGCCTGTCATGGAAAAAGAAGTAAATAAGTTGTTAGAGGCCCAGATCATCATCCCCCTGAGATATTCTGAATGGGTGGCCAATTTGGTTCTGGTAAGGAAGAAAAGTGGAGAAATCAGGCTTTGTGTCAACTTCAGGAACCTGAACAGGAGCTCAAAGAAAGACAATTATCCCCTGCCCAACATGGAACACATATTGCAGAAGGTAACCTATGCATCTAGGATTTCCATGATTGACAGTTTTTCTGGCTATAATCAGATATCGTTCATGCCTAAAGACAGAGAGAAGGCAGACTTCACCACCCCTTGGGGCACATTCATGTATGCCAAAATTCCATTTGGACTGATGAATGCAGGAGAGACACTTCAGCGAGCCATGGACATAGCCTTCATCGGGGAGAAAGATAGGTTTGTGGTGATCTATCTGGATGACATAACAGTCTTCTCTAGGTCTGACAAAGAGCACTATTGTCACCTGAGTAAAGTCGTCTCAAAGTGTCGAAGGTTCGGCCTTTCCCTGAACCCCAATAAATCTTTGTTTTCTATGGAGGACGGGAAGCTATTAGTCCATATAGTATCAGTAGAAGGAGTGAGGATTGATCCTAGCAGAGTGGAGGAAATTCGGACCCTGTCGCTTCCCAGGTCAAAGAAGGAATTTCAGGCCTTTTTGGGGAAGATTAATTTTCTGAGGAGATTCGTATCGAATTTTACTGAATTGGTGAAACACATCACAGCTATGATCAAGAAGGGAAATGAAGTGAAATGGACTGTTGAACCCAGAGAATCCTTTGTCCAAATAAAAAGGGCATTGACTGAGGCACCTGTGCTGATCAGTCCTAAGTATTCCAAATATTTCATGATCTTCTCTTTCACTTCTTTTGATATAGTAGCAGCGGTCTTGTTGTAGAAAAATGAGGAAGGGTGAGAGAAACACATTTCCTTCTTCAGCAAGGCATTAAGACATGCAGAGGTCAGGTATGAAATCATGGAGAAACAGGCTTATGCCTTAGTGAAATCTCTCAAAGCTTTCAGAGTCTATGTCTTGCACTCAAAAGTGACCGCATACGTTCCTTCAGCCTCCATGAAGGACATCCTTGTACAGCCCGACATTGATGGGAAGAGAAGTAAATGGATAGCCAAGATCCTGGAATTTGACTTGGAAATAAGGCCTACCAAATTGATCAAGGGTCAAGGCTTAGACAAGTTGTTGGTTGAAGCCAATCGCAAAGCTTTGGGGGTACATTTCGTCAATGAAAAATCAGGAAATCAGAAGAATAAGTTGTCCGATGTAGGCCCTCAAACAGAACCCTTGTTGGCTCAATGTCCTTGGTATAAGGATGTCATATATTTTCTACAGGAGTTGTGGCCCCCAAATGGCCTGAAAAGAAACAAAGCAAGAGCTTTGAAGCTCAAAGAAGTCAGGTACTACCTTATCGATCAAATTTTATACTGGAAAGACCCCCTAGGAGTGTTTTTAAAATGCATGGATCCACAAGAGGCCGACAGGATCTTGGTCGAATTTCACAGCGTCCTATGTGGAGGGCACCATTCCTGGAAGACCAAAGCCCACAAAATTCTTAGAGCTGGGTACTACTGGACCACCTTGTTTGCTAATTTCCATAGAGGAGTTAGAGCCTGTATCCCATGCCAAAGATTTTCAGGAAAGCAACAGCTCAAGTCTCTGCCTTTACAGCCTGTAGTTGTTTCGGGACCTTTCCAACAATGGGGCCTAGATTTTATTGGAGAAATCCACCCTGCTTCCAGCAGATAGCACAGATGGATCCTGACTGCCACAGATTTCTTTACTAAGTGGATTGAAGCTATCCCCACCAGGAGTGCTTCCCACAAGGTAATCATTGGGTTCCTGGAAGACCTCATTGTAAAGTTCGGCTACCCAAGGAAGAGTGTTACTGATAACGCAGCCTATTTTAAGGCTGAGCAGTTAGTCAAGTTCTGTGAAAAATTTGGGATCAAAATGATTCAATCCACCCCATACTACCCCCAAGGAAATGGTTTAGCAGATTCCTCCAACAAAAACCTAATAAGGATCATCAAAATATTATTGGAAGACAACAAAAGGGCTTGGAACTCGAAGTTGAAATTCACTCTATGGGTTGATCGGGTGACCACAAAGAGATCTATAGGCATCTCCCCTTTCCAGTTAATTTACAGGGCAGAAGTTGTCTTCCCTTTTCATCTGGCCATTCCCGTAGCGAAATTCTTACAGGATTATCAAGAAGATCCCAATACAATGATCAGAAGAATTCATCAACTGGTAGAAGTCCAGCAGGTTAGAGAGCAGGTGATGATCAGAGTTCAGGACCATCAGCAAAGGATCAAGCAAGTTTTTGATAAGAAATCCAAGAAGGAGAAATTCCAGGTAGGAGTCCTGGTACTGAAATGGGATGCTCCTAAGCAAGACAAGGGAATGCACGGAAAATTTGAAGCCCTATGGATTGGGCCCTTCAAAATCTTTGAGGTTTTCTCAAATAACACATCTCGGCTGTAGGATTTGGAGGGTGAAGAGGTTTTCAACAGCCCAGTAAATGGGCATTTTCTTAAAAAATGTTTTGTCTGAGCCTTTGGTGGCTCCCTTGTTTGTAAATATTGTCCTTTTGGTTTTTTGCTTTTACTTTTATTGTTTTGTCTTAGTAAATGACTCCATAATCCAACAGCAAGGCACTGGAACTGCAAAATGAGTCCTTAGAGCATCACAGGGATGACTCTATCCCCCATGGAGCCTAAATGTTAGAAAAATTACTTGTCTTCGACATCAGGATATCCAGGTCTGCAGGTTGCACGAGGAGTGCCCAAGCGTAGCGAACAGAAGAAGTCCTTTTCGGACTTAAAATCAAATGAGTGGGCAAAATTATAGTGTCAACGGTCTGGATCCATCCATATGAGCATATCAACGGTTGGCGGGAAATCGCGAATATAAAAGTTGCACCGAAGATAATGCAATGGATGGAGCCCATATTGTGTGCAGGGAAAGATAACAGTCGTCCATCCAAAGGACGCGTGGTGCGAGATCTACTCACGTCGGAATTTCAGCAATCAGGAGTTCGAAGGGTGAAGGTTCCATGTTGTCCTATCTCTCGAAACCCCAAACCCCAAAAGCGCCGAAGGCGCTCAAAGTCGGGACCGCAGTATCACAAAGCAATCTCGATCATCTGTCCACAGGAGACACCTGGTGCATGATTAGGCTCCTCACCTTTTCTCTCATCGCGACTCCGACGCACAAAGAGAAGCTCCTTCATATCCCCAATGCACGAGGTGACGGGAGTGTCTAGGGCCTGGGCCCACATCATCGTCGGGAGAGTTCAGAGCCGTCAGATCTAGAGGGACGCGTGGCACTAGAATAAGTCGTCTCGGGGTTTCGCTCATCGTGATTTTAAGAAGCAAGGATCAGCCCCTTCATATCCGCGAACGTCGAAAGAACCTTTGAGAGTGAGCACAAGGTCACAGCCCGTGGTCACTTGGGAGACAAAGAGAGTTGTGCAAGAGGGGCCAAAGGCACCAAGTTCAGTTATAGAGGAGATCATCTTGATCTCCAGGCGCCATCGGATCCGATCTCAATCATGTGTCTCGCTTGGAATAAATGAAGGCATGAACGAGTGGTTGGAACCACCTTTCATTCATTAAGTGTGAGGTATGGAGGGTCTGGCAAGCAGTATGCTCAAAGGGGTCCTGTGTACCATTTTTTCCAAAGATGCCATGCCGGAGTCTTCGAAGAGACAGAGAAGTCTGCACACGCTAGCTCGACACTTAATGGCTCAGCTACCCTCCTTGCAGGAGCCATGCGCAGTTAAGATGGCGCGTGAAGAAGGATTTCAGTATGAGTTTGACTAAAAAGACACCAAGCCCTGGGTGACTGGGCATGCTTCTATTAGGTGAATTTTCCTGAGTATATAGTCTCAGTCTTTGTATTTTGTAATCTATTGATGGTAGAGCAAAGCTCCCGATTGTAAATTTTTAGCGTAGACTCTAGTTCTCTGGTTATGTATTAGTTTGTAAGATTTCTTGTTGAATGACAGACAGTCTTCTCACTCCATATGGTTTTCATCTCATACTGAGAGAGTTTGTGATTGAATAATTCATGCGAATGATTGCAATTATGTTATGATAAAGGATTTATCGTTGCATTGTTGTATTCTCCAATTTTTTGCATTTGAATGTAAGAAGATCTTGCGTTTAGATGTTTTCCTCTACAGTCTGCTAGAAACCTGATGTTTATGACAGAACCTTGCATCTTTCTGATACACTTCTTCCCCCTACTCACCCTTACTACAACTTACTATCTGAATTTTATCTAAGACCTCACTTGCCTATGCATGTCTGGCCTAGTTTTGGAGTTAGAACCACATCGTGTTGAGTTGACTTCCATTCGATCACCCCATTAAAAAAATCGTGACATAAACTGATGGGCATCGGGATCTGCTCCTGCTGCAATCCAGGGGTGACCTCTGACGCTAACAGGTCTCATTGTCCCTTTTGTCCTTATGTCCCTATGTTTATCAATTTAGTTGTTGTTTTATTTCCTAGTTTAATTCTTAGTTATTGTTTTATGTTTCTTTCTCTAACCCTTTTCCTTGCAGCTGTCATGCTTAGAAAACCCAACTAATCTTGCAAACACCTATATTTTTATCACTAAGGTGACGAAAGAGGCGCAACACCCATAACATTCAACCTCTACACAATTTCATGTTACAGTGAGTCTTACTCTGCAACTATTGTAATTTTTCACTAGCAATCGCAGACCTCTAAATTTGATAGGCCATCAATGCCTTTGAGTTACTAACACATTATATTGTTTTCCATTACTCGATTTAGAGCCAGTTCACTGATATGAACCGTCATATATTTCTATTGACACCCCCGATGGCAATGAAGATATCCACTTCATCAATTGTTTTTAGTTACATTTATACAATTTTGGTTTCATGATATGAGCATGGCGCATGCTTGCCTCATTTATACACATAATTTAATCCTTTTTTTTCTCGTAGAATAATCTGTTCCAATAAATATCCCCTCTCCATCCCCAGGATCACTCTCACAATTCCTCTCTATAGAAACTCCAACTTTCCTACACAATGAAATCATCAATAAACAAAACAATGATGTATTTGAGCTATATGTATTCTCCTAACCTCACACATCAGGGGGCATCTATTATCACCAAAAAATTGCTCATAGAAACACAGATAATGGTTGAATAAATTACCAGCACAACATATCATTCAACATTTGATCCAGGTGGATATCGGTGGGTGGCCACCTTGTCCGACTGGCGCAAAACAGTTTTCTAGCAATTTTGGCAATTTACTATTTTTAGTAGTTTTTAACTTCCGAGGCCATTTTGAGGGCCTAAATTAAAGGTTTTTCAATATATAGGTTCTCAATGATAGTTGAAGGCATCATTGAGACCCCAAAATGAATCTCCTTGACAATACCTTTCCAACGAGCTATCACATGCCTAAAACGGAGATCGTATGCAAAAGTTACGACCCCGGGAAGTTGATGTACTCACTTACCCAAACGGGGCCCACATGACTTTTGGCGCTTCATCTCCTAGGGTTAGGTTTTTGGATGTATAGGGTTTTTTGGCATTCCTACTTATTGTAAAAATGCCTTCAGAGCCTCATTGTAATCATCTTCTTGCGAATGCGAGTAGCCGTCACATCTCTTCTGAGAGATAAGCTGCCACCATTCTAGCGAGTCTTTCACTCTGTATTTTTACAGTCTCTGTACATTTATTTCATTAATAGAAATCATGTATTACTGTATATTTGTGTTTATGGTTGCATCTCTGATATATTTTTGTTATATGATTGGATATACGCGATATCTATGTGAATTTATTTATTATATCTCCGCTCTCATTTCGTGCCGAAAATAATCCAGATCAACATCCCTCCAGAATTTACAGAATCAATTCAGCAAGTCACAAAAATATACAAACAATCCCTTGAATTTATATGCAAGTTCCTCAAATCGTTCATGCACACATTTACGGGAGCCAACATAGTTGAATCTGTGCAATTTGCATGGCATACGCGATTGTCCTCACAACAACTCATGCAGATGCAGAAATGGTGCATTGATGCATTTGGTCAAGCCTCAACCACTTCTGGATTGAGGTGTACCATGACAGGACACTCAAATCAGTCAGAACTCTATCCTTGGGGCTATGGAAAGTATGGGTGGTACCTCTAAAAGATCCCCCATTCAAACTAGAAACAATTTATGTAATAGATTGAATTGGTCCTATAAATACATGCTTGGGGGATGAAATCAAACAAGGAATTCATCAATATTGTTTAACCATGAAGCCATATATTCTCATAAGCGTTATTTGAGAAATCATAGCAAGTGGTGAGCTTCTCACCTCTTGAGAAGTTTAACCAACAATTTATTCACCATTGTTACTCCATTGTTAGGAGAATAGAGCTCTATTTTTTGGGACTCAAGAGCCCTCCCAAGGAGGAAGAGGGGATTCATAAATCCCCATACTTCTCCTAGGTGTTACTGTTGAAAATATTACTCCATCACCTAGGTAATTTGTTATCTATTGATTCCCTTACTGCAATAAGATTAACAGCTCACAAAACAAAAATACACTACTAGAATATCCAACTCAATAACATGTAGCAGAAACAAAACATGAAAACAAATCATGCACACATAAACACCAATAGTATTGGGTAGATACCCCTGGAAAAAATGTGAAGGGAAAACCAATGTTGAGAATGATTGTACTATGCTAAAATCAGGGCTCCCATAACAAGGATAATGACCCACTAAGAGAAATACAACTGCAGAAAAACCTAGCAAAGTCTGACCTGATGTGTGAACCATAACTACATAATTTTTTAGGTGTATGCAATTTTCATTCTTGTTACTTGCATATGTACGTGACTATCTCTAATGTGACCCATGTACATGTACATAAAACCTATATGGAAATATATGTATGAGGTGACACTTCCCTGTGATGAACCACCCATGATGCCTCTATTCTCTCTTCTTCTTGACCTGATCTCTATATGGAATTCCTTCTCCACCTATCCAATATCTTGAATCACATTCCTTCGTGATTCAATCCTCTCAAAAGTAAATCCTTTACTCTTAAGTATCAAGCGTGTCAATTGTGTCTTCTCCTTCACCCTATCATTGTTTTTATAATCATGAGTTATAATCTATTTCTAATCTCACTTGAGATTTATATTGCATACAAAGATTACATGCCAAGTACTTTTAGCACTTTCCTCAAATAACTCAATTAACTAATTACATAATCAATTAATTAATAAAATCACTTTACTTTAATAATTCCTTTAATTAAAGTAAATTTAACAAGGTAGAAGTATTTGCATCATTTCCATATGTCTAGCCACATAGACCTGTGTGGAAATACCTATCCAATGCTACCACAAGCATCAACACTCCCTCTTAGCAAGGAAGGTATTCTGCACCACTCCAAGTCTGTCTCTGAAGAATACAAACTTCCCTTATCCAAGGGCTTGGTCAGAATATCTACAACCTGCTCATCTGTGGAAATATACCAAAGATTCATTGCTCCCTTTTGGATCCTATCCCGAATGAAGTGGTATATGATTTCTATATGCTTGGACCTATCATGGAATACTAGATTCTTCGAGAGTTTGACACAACTTTGATTATCGCAATATTTTATTGTAGGCTCCAACTCCTGATAAAATAAACCTGTAAGCAATTTTCAAATCCAAATGGCTTCACAACTAGCCATACTCTCTACCATATATTCTGCCTCTACTAAACTAAGTGCTATAGAAGTCTACTTCCTATTGAACCAAGTAATCATTGTTGATCCCAAGTTGAAGCGGAACCCTTAGGTGCTTGATCCAAAAATGATCCATAGAAGACTAAGAACAACTGAGAACATGCAGAGGCAACTCAAGATGCTCAGAATGGCTTCAGCGGACAGCAAAAGGGAAAAAATTCAAAGTTCCCAAAACTCTGTTAAAATTTCATGATCATGAAGAGCGCATCGCAAGATTTCTAACGGCACAAACGGATCGTCAAATGGAGTTACAGATCAAAAGATATAAGAGGTCAAACTTGGTCAAAAATTCAAAAGGACAAGGTGACACATGGCACCACTGCAAGGGTGACACGTAGCACATCCATACATATGATTTGGAAGAGTGCTAAGTTGGCATGGGATGATGTGGCAAGGTCATACAGATTTATGGAAAACATGTGGAAAATTAGGTGATGACATGTGTCATTTTTGTGGACAAATGTTATGGTGCCACATGGACCAATCATGGGTTGCCATGTGGCACCCCTCTAGTGGTTGGTATGTGTAAAAATATATGACTCCACAGAAGTCGAACCTATAACCTCCTAGCCCAAAGGCCTCACACCTCCGCGCTAACCAACCTTCCACTCAATGTTCCTTGTTTATACCATGGTCCGAATTTTATTTAAGAGTACTAATGGTTCAAATGGTGGGAGAAAAGGGTTGGGCCTTTGGCCCAACCCTTGGTTCTATGCCCATCCATGCAACTATATCCATATGTGTATATCTTCCATTCTAGCTGGCATATCCTCCATATTTGGGAGACGTTCCGCCAGTTTTAAAACAGCTCGCTCCGCCAGTTTTAAAATTGCCCGCTATATATAGTCAGTCATGTTATAACCATATAATTTATAGGATCAACTATTGATTGTATTTTTGTCCCTTCGGTGTTTTTGACTTGCAAAGACTACTACATCCTGAAAAAGAAAAGAAAAGAAAAAGAAAATGAGAAAAGAATAAAAGAGGGCATAAAAGAAATTAAATAAAGCCCCATGAAATAACAATGGCTTGATCCATATAGTCTAAGCATGGACAAGTCCTTTTAAATTGATGTTGATAGGATTAGTGAATAATCTTGGCTAAACTGTTTAATCTTGGCCAAGTAGATAGTCTAGCTAGTGAATAAATTTGACCAAATTGCCTAATCTTGGTCAAATAACTCTAAGGTAGAGTAATTTCTTAGTCCAACAGTTTAATCTGGGTTAAATGTCATAGGGAAGTAGGTTAGAACTTAGGTTAGAGCATAGGTTATTTGTCTTTATTTCAATAAAACATGCATGATGATCGATTTTGATTCATATCTTTGAATTTTGAAAGTATGATTGCCTGATCCCCATGGTGATAAAAGTAGGGAAAGCTGAGAAAACCCACAAAAAGTCACAAGCCTAAGTCCCCATTGCAGATATGATTTTGCGTTGGTAGATTAAAGAGAGTGCATAGATGAACGACTGAGACATCGGCACTTAGATCTACGGTCAACAAGTCTTTCTGTAACCCTTCGACCGTTATGCCTTTAACGGTGGTGGGGGGTCTGGAATGGTGAGTAACAAGAATGTGCATCTGAACGGCTAAGGTGTTGGTGCCCATATCTATGGCTGAGATATAATTCCAGACCCCACCCCCCCCCCCTGATCTAGGTGGATATTGGTGGCCACCCACCTATTCCACTTGGACCCCCACCATTGCTTCTTTCAATTTTTCAATTTCTGCACAGTTTACTACTTTTAGCAGTTTTTCGGGTCCTGAACTTCCGGAGCCGTTTTGAGGCCTTAAACGACATTTTTTGGGAAAACCGGGAGCAACATGGATCCTAGTTCATGTTGCTCACCCAAAATTTGTAGTCCTCGGATAGATATTTCTAACGAGGTGTGGAACGTGTCAAACGGACATCGTATGCCAAAGTTACGTCCCCGAGAAGTTGATGTACCCACTTACCCAAACGGGGCCCATAGTCTTGGCGTTTCATCTCCTAGGGTTAGGTATTTGGATGTTTAGGGTTTTCCATTGTTTCTCAAAAATAATAGGCCTTCGAGCCTCATTGTAACACAGTTCAGAGGCCAGTAGCTGCCACATTTCTTTTCAGAGATAAGCTACCAGTGCCCTAGCTAGTTTATTTCCATTATCTCTGTAAGCATATTTCAGTCATTTGTTATTAATGAAATGAAGTCTTATTTCCACTGCATCTCTGCGTTTATGTGTACTTTTGTATTTCATTGTGTTCCTACATAAATCCAGATCAGTGGTATCATAGTGGTCTGCTCATTCTCGATCCTTCTTTGCATGTCCCCAACGAGGTTGAGGTATAAGGAGTTGGGACTCGATCTGGTTGAACCTTTGAAAGATCAGCCTCACAAACCCCAATGACTTCCCATGGGGGAAGAAAATAAATATGAGGGAGAATGAGATCCTATCAAAATGTTGCTCGAGGAGGCCCTCGAGAAACAAAGTAACGCGATGATGGACAACTTTGCCCAAATTCTTCAACGGATTCCCACTGGCGGCGCATCGACATCTAACAGCCACTCTGGAGGCGCCACTCCTTTTAAGGTACAAGTAAACTTTGACATTCCCATATTTTAGGGCCAAATAGATGCAGATGTTGTAGATAGATGGATGAATCTGTTAGAAGGATATTTCTCAGTTCATAACTTTTCCGATTGAGAAAATATTATTTTCGCACTCCTCAAAGCCACCCCCCATGTCAAGGACTGGTGGGAAACCTACTCGGAGCAATAGGACGAGGGAGATCCCTCTCTGTTCTCGGCCACACCCACTTGGAATTCTTTCTGAGACACCATCAAGGAACAATATTATCCTGTGGGGAGCTATAAGGACAAATACATACAATGGACTACATTGCGGCAGCAAAGGGACCAATATGTGCATGAGATGACGAATATGTTTCATACCCTACACACAAAGTTGGGTATCAAAGATTCAGAGAAACATTTTGTGTTAAAATACCACATTTTTCTACACAGATACATTCAGGAGGAAATGGAGTTCCTCGACATCTCCTCGCTTGGTGTGGCATACCGATATGCTACCAAGATTGAGCAGAAGTTCAAACAGAAGAAGCGAGATTTTGGGTCTGCAAATCAGAAGCAAGGGAAAGGTACCCCCAAACCATAGAACAAAGGACCAAGCCAAGGCGGGGCAGCCCATGACAAACCGCCAAATCCACAAGCAAAGAACAACACCACGAAGCCAAAAAAGGACACGGGGAAGTGGTGTGAGTTCCATAAGAGCTCCACTCACAACACAAGTGAGTGTCGGGCCAAGCAGTCACTGGTAGCTGAGTTGAAGGCTTCTGAATTAGATGCATGCTCCGAATCTGAATCAAAACCTGAAAAGGGGAATGACAGGGGGAAGTAAATTATCGATGCAGAGCCCAACGCCACTGTTGCCGCCACGAAGATCCATAAGGAGGAACCAGAAGATCTAGAGGAGGCGGAGCGTCTCTTCCATTCCATGATGTGGGTAAAGGGTTCCCCATTGCAGTTCATTATCGATAGTGGGAGATAAAAGAACCTCATCTAGGTAGAGGTTGTGAAGCAACTGGGCTTGCTAACCATAGCACACCCACAACCATACACCATCGGGTGGTTACACCAAGGACGGGACCTCCGCGTCAGTCAACAATGTCGCCTTCCCTACAGCATCAAGCCCTTCATGGATGAGGTATTATGTGACATTGTTCCTCTTGATGTTTCTGATGTATTATTAGGCCAACCATACTTTTGGAAGCGACATGTTGTGTATGAGTCCAGGCCTCATGCTGTTATTATCACTTTGGGAAATAAGTTGTACAGGATACCAAAGATAGCACCGCCTACCACCATCTATTTGGTTACTACAAAACAATGCAGTAAGCTCATTTCCAAAACCAGGAAATTTGTTTTCCTGATGATCCACCCTCAGGGAAAGAGGAAGACTGTGGCCATGATTTCTAGACAGGGCCTCGCTTCATGAAAACAATAGATGGATAAGTTCATGGAGGAGTACGAGGACATCTTCACCTCCCCCGCAGGGGTGCCTCTACACTGCCAGGTCAAGCACCCCATTGATCTGACCCTAGGTGCGTCGCTTCCCAATGGACCCATCTATCAGTGCTTTGTTCTTTAGAATGAAAAAATCAAGAGGCAGATTCAGGAGCTGTTGCAGAAAGGTCACATCTGGCCGAGTTCATCACCCTGTGGGAGCCTGATCATGTTGGTGTAGAAGAAGGATGGGACTTGGAGACTCTCCATTGACTATCGGGCACTGAACAAGATCACTGTCCAGAATAAGTACCCAATCCCACGAATTGATGATCTTCTGGACCAACTCAAGGGGGCAAAATATTTCAGCAAGATCGACTTGAAGTCTGGGTATCACCAGGTACCAATCGAACCCTCTGATGTGTGGAAGACTGCATTCAAATCCAAGGAGGGCCTTTTCGAATGGTATTTCATGCCTTTCGGTTTGACGAATGCCCCTGCAACCTTCATGAGGCTAATGGACGACATCATGCAGCCATTCACCAACTCATTTGTAGTGGTGTACTTGGATGACATTTTGATATTCAGCCAGACTTGGAAAGAGCACCTCCACCACATCTGATAGGTCCTCCAAATACTGTGGCAACACAAATTGTGTGTCAATTTGGAGAAATGCACTTTTGGCATGACCTAGGTTCAATATCTGGGATACATTATTGATGAGCGGGGGGTGCATGTGGATCCAGCAAAGATCCAAGTCATTCAGGATTGGCCAGCCCCAACCACCCTAACAGAGCTCCGTAGATTTTTAAGTATTTCCAATTTCTACCGTAGGTTTGTGTTGGGATTCTCTCATATCACTTGGCCCTTGAGTCAAGTCACCAAGGGAGGAGCTAAAGAAAAATTCTTTTGGTCTGAATCTCAACAGAAGGCGTTCAGGGAGTTGAAGCATCGCCTCTGCTCTGCACCAGTGCTCACATTACCAGACTTGCAAAAACCATTTGAGATCGAGACAGATGCCTCTAACTATGCTATTGGGGCATTCCTTACTCAACATGGGCATCCAGTGGCATATCACAGTGAGACACTTTCTGACATAGTCCAGAAGTATCCCACTTATGACAAATAAATTTATTCCATTGTACAGGCTTGTCGGCAATGGAAGCATTACATTTTGGGAAAGGAAACGGTCATCCACACAAACCACCAACCCCTGCAATTCATACAGACACAAGGGAAGTTGTAGAACAATCACCATCAGAAGTGGTCCACATACCTGCAACAGTTTCATTTGAACATTAAGTACAAAAAAGGTAGCACCGATAATGTTGCAAACTTCCTCAGTCGACCACCCATCGTGGCGCTAACCATTGTGCTCAACTCTTTTGGGCATGAGACTTTTGATTGGCCACTTCTCTACACAAGTGATCCAGAATTCGGCCACACATACAATACACTCTTGGAGTGTAAGAAAGTTCCCAATTTTCACCTCTAGGATGCCCTGCTTTGTCACCGAGGACACCTTTGTGTTCCTTCAAGCGAGCATGCCAAGATGATTTGGGAGGCGCACTACAGTCAGGTCACTGGGCATTTCGGGGTTGAGAAAACCGTGGCATTACTGCAAAAGTATTTCTACTGGTTAATCCTTTGACAGGATGTCGGGAAGTACATCAAGTCTTGCACTGCTTGCGCCATTTCCAAACCGACCATCAAGAAGTAAGGCCTCTATACTCCACTTCCTACCCCCATTCAACCTTGGGAATCCATCTCTATGGATTACATGTCGGTCCTTCCTTATACTAAGCATGGAAATGACTATCTTTTTGTGGTCATCGATCTATTCTCAAAGATGTCCATTATGATGGCCTGCAAGAAGAATATCACAGCAGAAGCCACTGCTAAACTCTTCTTTGAATGAGTGTGGGTACACTTTGGGATCCCACTGTCTATCATTTCAGATCAGGACAGTAGGTTCCTCAGTACATTTTGGTCCAGTCTATGGTCGATGATGGACACCAAGCTCACCAAGTCCACAACTTTCCATCCACAAACTGATGGCCAGACAGAGGTCGTTAACCAGATGATCGTACACATTCTGTGAATGTACAATTCAAAGAATCCACACACATGGGATGAGAGTCTCCCCTATGTACAACATAGCTACAATCGGGCTCTCCATAGCTCAACCAACCACAGCCCCTTTCAAGTGGGCTTGGGATTCCATCCACTATGTCCAATTGACATATCCATGCCATTTGTGTCTACTCAGGAAGATTCAGCTCATGTCCAGTCTGAGGCTAACAAGGAAAACAGCTTCATTGAGCACATTCAACACATCCGCCAATAGGTTCATGACATATTGGACAGAGCCAATGCTAAGTACAAGTAGCGACATGATCAACATCGGGTGCCACACAACTTCCAAGTGGGCGACAAAGTGTGGTTGCATTTGCAAAAGGAGCACCTCGTTGGACCCCACCACAAGCTTCGTCTGCTCTGATATGGGTCGTACACCCTCACCAAGGCTATAGGGGAAAATTCCTTTGATCTCAGCATTCCACCATTCCTTGGTTTGCACCCAGTGTTCAATGTGGACCGCCTTCGTCCCTACTTTCCACCTCTACTAGACACATCCGACATGGCAGAACAACTCACACCAACAGAGTTAAATCCAGACTGCATGGAACAAGCCAGAACTGATCAGATCATGGATACATATATCAATCACACCCAAAAACAAAGGATACCACTATATCGAGTTGTCAAAGAAGGCCAACTCCTTCACCAAGGCAAGTGGCTCACCAGGGACCAAGTTCAACAGAAGTTTCCTCATCTCATGGAGGAATTCAACACAATGGGGACCATTGCTTCCTAAGGGGGGAGGAATGATATAGGTGGATATTGGTGGCCACCCACCTATTCCACTTGGACCCCCACCATTTCTTGTTTCATTTTTTCAGTTTTCGCACAATTTACTATTTTTAGCAGTTTTTCTGGTCCTAAACTTCTGGAGCCGTTTTGAGGCCTTAAACGAAGTTTTTTGGGAAAACGGGGATCAACATGGATCATAGATTGATGTTTCTCATCCAAAAGTTGTATTCCTCAGATAGATCTTTCTAACTAGGTATGGAACGCGTCAAACGAAGATCGTATGCCAAAGTTACGTCCCCGGGAATTTGATGTACCAACTTACCCAAATGAGGCCCATAGTCTTGGAATTTCATCTCCTAGGGTTAGGTATTTGGATGTTTAGGGTTTTCCATTGTTTCTCAACAATAATAGGCCTTCGAGCCTCATTGTAACACAGTTCAGAGGCCAGTAGCCGCCACATCTCTTCTCAGAGATAAGTTACCAGCACCCTAGCTAGTTTGTTTCCATTCTGTCTGTAAGCATATTTCAGTCATTTGATATTAATGAAATGAAATATTACTTCCACTTCATCTCTGGATTTATGTGTACTTATGTATTTCATTGTGTTCCTACATACATCCGAATCACCCCCCCCCTCGACCGTTCTACCTTTAACAGTGGTGGGG